>CAUYLG010039469.1:0-27513 GCA_963573385.1 Cacajao melanocephalus
CATTTCATTAAATCTTCTTTCAAGGTTCTTAGTTTCTTTGCATTGGGTTAGTACATGTTCTTTTAGCTCACAGAAGTTTCTTATTATCCACCTTCTGAAGCCTGATTCTGTCAGTTCATCACACTCATTCTCCATCAGGCCCTGTTCTCTTGCTGATGAGGAGCTGCGATCCCCTGTAGGAGGAGAGGCATTCTGATTTCGGGTGTTCTCAGCCTTTTTGCACTGGTTTCTTCCCATTTTTGTGGATTTATCCACCTGTCGTCTTTGTAATTGCTGACTTTCAGGTTGGGTCTGAGTGGACATCCGGCTTGTTGGTGAGGAAGTTTTTTCTGTTTCTTAGTTTTTCTTTGGGCAGACGCCCCTTCCCCACAGGCTAGGCCTTCCCGGGTCCAGCTGTGCTTACTGTGAAACTCTGTCCTCAGAACTTCCAATTGCTTTTCTCCTTGTGGGGATGGGACGAGCTGAGCCTGACTCAAAGGGCACCCAGTCCTGTATACTCTGCACCAAGAAGCGCCACACCAGGGCACCGGCAAAACAGCCGCGCTGGCCAAAAGAGTTGCGCTGGCGACCTGTGTGGCTCCTCCGCTGGGTATCTCCCAGTTTGTGGGCAACAGAAATTCGTCTGAAATTGCAGCATCAACTCGCTGTCTGCACTTTCACTGGGAGCTACAATCCTGAACTGCTAATTGGCCATCTTGGATCTCTCTTCGCCCGGTGATGAAGTTTTTTCTGTTTCTTAGTTTTCCTTTGGTGGACGCCCCTTCCCCACAGAGCTGGACCTTCCTAGGTTCGGCTGTGCTTGCTGTGAAACTCTCAGTCCTCAGCGCTTCCAATTGCTGTTCTCCTTGTGGGGATGGGACCAGCCGAGCCCAACTCAAAGGGCACCCCATCCCATATACTCCGCACCGAGAAGCGCTGTGCCGGGGCGCTGGCAAAACAGCCGCGCCGGCCAAAAGAGTTGTGCTGGCGACCCATGTGGCTCCTTCACCGGGAATCTCCCGGTCTGTGGGCAACAAAAATTCATTTGAAAGTGCGGCGTCCACTCGCTCTCTGCGCTTTCACTGGGAGCTACAATCCTGGGCTGCTGCTAATTGGCCATCTTGGATCTCTCTCCACCAATTATTTTTTTTTTTGAGACAGTATCTTGCTGTGTTGTCCAGGCTAGAGTATAGTAGCACAATCATGGCTCACTGCAGTGAACTCCTGGGGTCAAGAAATCCTCTTGTCTCAGCCTCTCAAGTAGCTAGGACTACAGGCGAATGCCACGACACCTGGCTAGTTTTTAAATATTTTATAGAAACAGGGTCTTGCTATGTTGACCAGGCTGATCTCAAACTCCCGGCCTCAAGCAATCCTCCCACCTCGGCCTCTCAAAGTTCAAGGGTTACAGATATGAGCTAAGGTACCTGGCCTGATTGATTTTTTTATGTAAGGAGTAAAGGAATGGGAGGAGAGTCAAGGATGACTCCTGGGTTTCTGGTTTGAGTGGCTGACTGGACAGCAATACTCTGGAAGGGGAACGCTGGAGGTGGAGAAAGTTAAGACTAAGAATTCAGTCCAAGTGGAGACATCAAATATATGGGTAATAATATGAGCTAAGAAGAGAAATCTGGTCCTAGACTACAATACAAATCTGGGAGCTGCCAGTGTCTTATATAGACACTAACTGAAGCCATGGTTGTGAACAAGGTCTCTTAGGAGAAAAACTTGGAGTGAGAAAAGAAAGAGGTGGAACCGCCAAAGGAGGCTGAGCTGGAGTAATCAGAGAGATAGAAGGAAAACCAGAGTGTGACATCAGGAAAGCCAAGGGTACAGACTAAGAGCAAATGACAAGAAGGCCAAAGTATCCATCAGATTTAAGAATATGAGTAGCTGATTTTTTTTTTTTTTTGAGACAGCATCTTGCTCAGTTGCCCAGGCTGGAGTGCAGTGGCAGGATCTCAGTTCACTGCAACCTCCACCTCCTGGATTCAAGTGATTCTCCTCCCTCAGCCTCCTGAGTAGCTGGGATTACAGGCATGCACCACCATGCCCAGCTAATTTATTTCTATTTGGTAGAACCAGGGTTTTTGCCATGTTGGCCAGGCTGATCTCAAACTCCTGACCTCAGACGATTCACCTGCCTTGGTCTCCCAAAGTGCTCGGATTACATGTGTGAGCCACTGCTTGGCCCCGAGTCACTGTGATCTTAATGACTGCTAGAGAATGGAAGGAGTAAAATTCAGATTCTAATGGGCTGAAGAGTGGGAGGTGAGGCAGTAAAGATAGCAGGTGTAGACAACTCTCTCAAGAACTCTTGTTGCAGTGGGAGGAGAGGGATGAGACAGTAGCTGGAAAAGGAGATGAGATTCAGGAAACACTTTTTAAAGATAGGAAAATCCAAGTATGTTAATGCTGATGAAAAGAAAAGAAGCCAGGCTCAATAATGAAAGCTTTTAGTTCCAGCTATGTAGGAGGCTGATGTGGGAGGATCACTTGAGCCCAGGAGTTTGGGTCCATCTCTAGTGTAGGGCAGACTGCTTCACCTACAACTGTTGTTCTGTTCTACACAGATAGATGTGACCATGTCAGTAGTTTTGGTTTGGTGGCAGGCAGCTGAGTTCATTCCCATCTGATGGCTTCTATTGGAGGTAAAGTCATCTGTTAAGAGTTTATGCAAAGTGAGGGATGGAAGTCTGAAATAGATAATGAGAGTGGGAGAAGAAGCATACTAAAGAAACACAGTGGCTGGGCGCAGTGGCTCACACCTGTAATCAAGCACTTTAAGAGATCCAGGTGGGCAGATCACTTGAGGTCAGGAGTTCGAGACCATCCTGGCCAACATGGTGAAACCCCGTCTCTACTAAAAATATAAAAATTAGCTGGGTGTGGTGGCACTCCCCTGTAATCCCAACTACTCCAGAGGCTGAAATTAGAGAATTGCTTGAATCCATGAGGCGGAGGTTGCAGCGAGCCAAGATCACGCCATTATACTCCAGCCTGGGTGACAAAGTGATACTCCATCTTAAAAAAATATTTAAAAAGGCCTGGCACAGTGGCTCGCACCTGTAATCCCAGCACTTTGGGAGGCTGAGGCGGGCAGAAAACCTGAGGTCAGGAGTTTGAGATCAGCCTGGCCAACATGGTAAAACCCCATCTCTACTAAAAATACAAAAATTAACCAGGCGTGGTGGTGGGCACCTGTAATTCCAGCTACTTGGTAGGCTGAGACAGGAGAATTGCTTGAACCCAGGAGGTGGAGGTTTCAGTGAGCCAAGAATCTGCCATTGCACTCCAGCCTGGGCAACAAAGAGTGAAACTCTGTCTCAAAAAAAAAAAACAAAAAAAAAAACAGGTGGCTCACGCCTGTAATCCCAGCACTTTGGGAGGCTGAGGCCGGTGGATCACCTGAGGTAAGGAGTTCGAGACCAACTTGACCAACATGGTGAAACTCCATCTCTACTAAAAATACAAAAATTAGCCGGGCATGGTGGCAGGCACTATAATCTCAGCTACTCGGGAGGCTGAGGCAGAAGAATTGCTGGAACCCGGGAGGCAGAGGTTGCAGTGAGCCGAGATCGCGCTACTCACTCCAGCCTGGAGACAGAGTGAGACTCCGTCTCAAAAAAAATAATAAAAATAAAATATTAAAATAAATTAAAAATTAGCCAGATGTGATGGCACATGCCTGTAGTCCCAGCTACTTGGGAGGCTGAGGTGGAGTTCAAGCCTGCAGTGAGCCATGATCATGCCACTGCACTCCAGCCTGGGAAACAAAGTGAAATCCTGCCCCTAAGAAAACCAAAATTTTTGTCACCTAGTATAATTTATAACTTAATTTATTTTCTGGTGGTTTTCCTCTGGTTAGAATAGCAAGTAACTGTTTCCTTACTTTAAAATGGTCAAATAGATTTGTACCTTCTCATTTTATCTGTGCAGGCTAAAATTTCTGAGTGCAAGGAAGTATAAATATAACCATCCATGACATGAACTATTCCGTTTTCACAAACTACAGACCTACTGTTTACTCACCAAGACAGAATAAAATGTTAGCTGGCTAGTACTGCACAACAGCACATAGCTTCTAAGAAAATGTTTTTATTCATGGCCAGGCATAGTGGCTCACACTTGTAACACCAGCACTTTGGGAGGCCAAGACAGGTGGAGCATTTGAGGTCAGGAGTTCAAGACCAGCCTAGCCAACATGGTGAAACCCCATCTCTACTGAAAATGCAAAAATTAGCTGGGTATGGTAATGTACACCTGTAATCCCAGCTATTCGGGAGACTGAGGCACAAGAATCACTTGAACCAAGGAGGCACAGGTTGCAGTGAGCCAAGATGGTGGCACTGCATTCCAATCTGGACAACACAGTGAGACTCTGTCTCAAAGACCAAAAAAAAAGAAAAGAAAATATTTTTTTTATTATGAAGATTCCAAACTGGAGGTATATTAAGGAATATAAAAAAATCTGCACAAATGTACCTGGTCAGTCATCGCAAGAAGCTAAATTAGAAACAATGCTATGATCTTAGTGGTACAATACAAAATATATGGGAGATAATGTTTGTTCATCTTAATGAGTTCAAACTATCTTAGGACCTTATTGCTACCTGTACTTACTATTTTTTTTTTTTGAGACAGGGTCTCACTCTGCAGCCAGGCTAGAGTGCAGTGGTATGATGGCTCACAGCATCCTCAATCCCCTAGGCTCAAGTGATCATCCTGCCTCAGCCTTGGAAGTAGCTAGGACTATAGGCATGCACCACCATGTCCAGCTAATTTTTAATTTTTTTTTTTTGAGACGGAGTCTCACTCTGTCACCAGGCTGGAGTGCAGTGGCTCGACCCCAGGTTCAAGCGATTCTCCTGCCTCAGCCTCCCGACAGGTGTGCACCATCACACCCAGCTAGTTTTTGTATTTTTAGTAGAGACAGGGTTTCACCATGTTGGCCAGGATGGTCTCGATCTCTTGACCTGGTGATCCACCCACCTTGGCCACCCAAAGTGCTGGAATTACAGGCATGAAACACCACACGCAGCCAAGTTTTAAATTTTTTATAGAGACAGGGTCTCCCTATATTACCTAGGCCAGCCTCAAATTCCTGGGCTCAAGCAGTCCTCCCGCCTTGGCCTCCCAAAGTGCTAGGATTATAGACGTGAGCTACCACGTCTGGCCACTACCCATACATTGACTGTGTGAGCCAATTCTAGCCGGAATGGGAATATAGCGATTTCAGACAGGTGGATGGGCTGTAGTTCTGAGACACAGATGACTAGTACCAGTATGTATAATGGGTAGCAGCAGTAGCTAAATATTTGTCAGAAACTGAAGCCTCTTTGGATGGCAGTTCTCCCCCCGATTCCCAAAACCAAATTCAGAAATATATCTTACACAGCTGAAACCTGTTATTAAAAGTAAATATTTTATTATATAACAAGAGTTGAAGTTTTTGAAAATTAACATCAACAAAACTAAAGACATTCTAGGCACAATCGAAAATTTTTACAATCAAAACTACCTCATACTTTTCAGAAATCTGACTGAAAACAAATGGTTAAATGTGCTTCTAACAAAGAGGGCCAAATGATGATGTCTATTGTGGCAGCTGAACAAAGTGAGACTTACAGAACTGTAACTGCTGTGCTGATAGTAACTGAAGCAGAAAGAGAAGAAAGGAGCTCACAACCAGGACACTCAGACTCAAGCCAGGAGTCCATCTATGATCCAATTCCAATCAGTCTGATAAGTCACTCTGATCCAGCACGATTATCCTATGCACATGTTTTTTAAAGAACAAAAAAGAAGGTTTCGAGTTGCTGTGTATATTTTTTAAAAACACAAACCACATCCTCTTTCTAGTCAATTAAATTTAAGGAAAAGGGATTTTGGTCTTTATAATCAAGGGGGATTATGACCAACAGTGTGTCATGGAAATGCAAAATGACTGGAAAGCAATTGACAGCAGCATCTTCTGTATTCTCTCCATATTAAAACTGTTCTTACGCTCACTCTGTCACTTATTTAATCAAAGTTGGCATTAATTTCACTTTGTATTTTTTTTTTAAGACAGAGTCTTGCTCTGTCGCTCAGGCTGTAGTGCAGTGGCACGATCTTGGCTCACAGCATCCTCCGCCACCCGGGTTCAAGCGATGCCCCTGCCTCAGCCTCCTGAGTAGCTGGGACTATAGGTGTGTTCCACCACGCCCGGCTAATTTTTTTGTATTTTAGTAGAGACGGGGTTTCACCACGTTGGCCAGGATGGTCTCAATCTCCTGACCTCATGATCCGTCCGTCTCAACCTCCCAAAGTGCTGGGATTACAGATGTGAGCCACCGTGCCCAGCCTCACTTTGTATTTTAATTAACTATAAACACTAACATTTAAAAATTGAGCAACTTTGTCTGAATTCAAGTCTTTGTCACTAATGTGTATTTAGACATGTAAATGTTTTCAAGTCTGCTTCTGTCGACTATAAACAGTGAGTTTTGATCTGCAAACATCTGATATCTCATTACCTGGATGGTTCGGACCAACCTAGTCGCTTCCAAAAACAGGGTTTTAGTTCATCTTGATGAAATATAAGAGGAAGGAAAAAACCACATGATTAATTTCTAGGTCAAAGGGTGCCAGTATTCATATTAGTGCTCCCTCTAATTTGGGGTAGACTGTTTTACCTACAGTGGTTGTTCTATTCTGCCAGATAGACTATTTCTAAAAACACAGTTAATGGTCTTTCCCTCCTAATATTCTATAGTTTTCTGCTGCAGCAATAGACACTAATGACACTAATTCACAAAGTTCCTGTATCATCATCTCAGTGAAATCAATACTATTAATAGCTAAATGCCTATACACTCTGGACCCTGTGCAGTCAGGGTTCTCGAGGAAACTGAATGTACTCATGGCTGGTTCAAAGAAAGATCCTTAATGAAGTGACTACATACAGGGGTTTAGTTAGAGTTAAGGGAACAAACAAGGAATGTCAAGATATCAAGTGATTAGCAGCAGTGGGAAGCCTAAGTCTTTAGGAACTGAGTGTTGGAGATGAGAGGTTAGTTACTAGAGCCTAATGAGAGCTGGAATTGGAAAGAATGTGCTGCCTATAGAAGCCACACTTGTGGAGAAACACCACTTCTACGAGGCACAAGGTGCTAAAGTAAGCAGGAAGGCAAAGTAATACAGCAACTTCTTTCTAGCCCCATCATCTTCTTCTAGGGCCTATCGCTGGCTAACAGGAAGCCCAGGAGATGCAGTCCACTCGGGCCAGCATTCTGGGGCACAAAGCAGGGCAGAGACGGGGAGAATTAGAAGGAAATCAGAAAGGGATAAAAGGAATACCAGATGATCTGAAAGAGTTAATATCTCTTAATTCCCTGAGTAGGAAGAACTAAATATAGGAGAGCATCATTGTAAAGGGCATATCAGAAGCCTTCAAGCTCTATCAAAATAGTTTTAAAATTAAAGTTAATTTATAATTTTCACATTACTTGTAGACACCATTTAAATTTCATAAAATATTATTTCTTATTGGATTTTGCAGCAATAGATTTAGATTTGTGAGCTAAATTTAAAACTCTTTTGAAGATGTAGGACAATTATAAGCAAAACATCTCTCCAGACAATGTGAAAGATTATGATGATGAGACTGGGCAAAAGCTTGCTTTAGAAATAGAATTAGATGTTATTACTGTTTTTGTGATAAAGCTATGATTGGAAATTAACAGAAAACCTGGGCTGAACTGCAGGGAAAGAGAAATTATCAAAGGTGGGAGGATTATGTATAACCTCTGGGAAACATTTCTAAATAACTTTGGTGCACATCAAAGCCCAAGGACTACAGACTACATCAGAAACACTCATTAATTCATACCTTCTTCAGAAGTTCCTAAAACATTCTCTGATTTCCTTCTCTCTGGCACGATGCTATCTTCCCTTTTTCTCTTCTCTTCACCAACTTCTTGATCTTTGGTATTTGTCTCCCTTTAACAACAATGATTTAGGGAATGAAAACATATGCATTAACAGCCAAGAAAACAGAACTGTACTCAAAAAAAACAAACAAAAAAACATGATAACTAGCACTAACAAAAGTGTTCTCTGTGGGCCAGGCATTGGTTTAAGAGCTATCATTTATTTTAGCTCATTTAATTCTCGTAACTATATAGGGTAGTTACCATTGCCATCCCCATTAAGCAATGAGGAGACTGAGGCACAGAGAAGTTAAATTACACACCTAATAATTCCTAGAGCTGGAATCTGACTTCAGAATCAGTCTGGCTTAGACTTTACTTTCAACCACTATGCTACATTGCCTCAGAGTATTAAAAAAAAAAAAATGGCATTTTACTTATGTTTTGATTGGTGTCCTTTTCAAAACCACCGTGTATTTTATCATCTTATCTTCATTTCCCAAAACTCTCTCCTAAGTGAAATATGTAAGTAATTTAAGTATCTCACAATTTAAGACCATGTTTGTCAAACTACTAAGCAGAAACCATCTCTCCAACCCAGCTGGAAGCTCCTTACAGGCAGAGCCATCTTATCCCTCTTTGTGGTACCTCCAACCCCCAGCACAGTGCTTTGCACACTGTCAGTGCTTGGTGGATGCTGGTTGAACCAAAATAACACTGTTTAGGGATTCTTCTGTTTTCATTTGATGGATAGTCAAAACAAAATATGTAAAATGAGAGAGAAAATAAAATTAGCTAGAGTGAAAAGGGAATTTTCCCCTCTTAATATTTTCTCACTAACAGAATCACAGGCTCAAGAGTTGGAGGAAGCCTTTGGGTTATCTTCCGCCCCTGTTCAAATGCCCAAGACAGGCATTTGGGGTTTCACCATGTTGGCCAGGCTGGTCTTGAACTCCTGACCTCAAATGATCTGCCTGAGCAGCAGTAACCATTGCTAAAGTAAGTGTAAAGGCAGCTGTTTCCCTTTATCAGATATCTGTGGCTATTAGGTTTGTGCTTTACTGAATAAAAATCTGTTACTCTGCACTTGCTAGTCTCTAGTCAGTCTTCTGGGGCAGAAAAGTAAGCTGACTCTCTTCGCTTCACAATATTTCAGGAATCTGAGGGCAGCTATCAAATTCTCCTCTCCACCTGCTCTTCTCACGCTGAGCTTCTCAGCTCCTTCAGCTGTTCTCATATGACATAGTTTCCAGACCTCTGACTGTTCTGTGGCTACACTCTTGTGTTTGTTAATATCTCTTTTAAAATGTGACACCCAGAAAGGAGCCCCACGTGTGTCCTAGGAGTCCTCTAAACAACACATTCCCATCATCTGGATAGTACATTTCTATATACCCAGCATCAATGCTGCATTGACCTTTTCAGCACTTCATAAAACTGAGGCCTCACAAAGTCATTGCCCATGTCTTCCTCAGGAAGAATTTCTAGACTTCTCATCATGTCTCGAGATGCATGGCTCAGTGCTGGGCATACAAAAATAAGACATATTTCTTGCCCTCAATGAAATTATAGTGAGAAGGAGCTTCTGATGATTTCTCCAATTAGGCCAGGTCTCATACATTCTGTAATTTTGAATCTTTGACCTTCATCTTTTATAGAATCTAACATTTCCATCTGTCAAGATGATTTTGAATCCTCAGTCTATCACTCATCACATCAGCATTCATTCCTTGATTTGCATTATCTAAAAATTTGATAAGCATGCCTTTTCTGATTTAATTCAAATGACTGATGAAAATGTCAAAGGTAGCAGGGCCAAGATGCAGCAAACTTAGAAGCCTCTGTCTATACTGATAAGAATCTGCTAATCAATATCTTGAGTACTGTGGCTGGTCAGAGGAAGAGGGGCAAATGTTTGAGTGCAGACAGATGGAGTCAAGGCTAGCTTATCTAAATCAATGTAATGCCATCACCAGGCATTCATTCTCTGAGAAGTCTAAAACCTAGCTCCACTTCCTGAAAAACAAGAAAAGGATCCCCTCTTGGGGAACAATAACCTTCCAGAGCCCTTGGGAAGGTCTTGTAGCTCCATGCTCTCCTCAGGTGGCTGCAGCCATCTTTCCAGGTCCTCATCCAGAGTAGAGTGAGCTCTGTCCAAGGACAAGTGAAGAGAATAGAGACAACAGTCATTTCCCATCTTCCTCGACAAAGATGCATAACACTTTACAGTGGAAAGGGACCTTATAACCTGTGCTTTCACTATGCATATGAAAAAAACGAGAGCTCAGTGAGATTGTGTCTGGAGTCCTAAAGGTCACTTAGATCTGATTGAAATATGCACTGGCCAGGTGCAGTGGCTCACATGTGCAATCCCAGCACTTTGGGAGGCCGAGGTGAAACCCCATCTCTACTATAAATACAAAAATCAGCCAGGCGTGGATGTGTGTGCCTGTAATCTCAGCTACTCGGGAGGCTGAGGCAGGAGAATGGCTTGAACCTAAGAGTTGGCAGCTGCAGTGAGCCGAGACTGCACTACTATACTCCAGTTTGGGTGACAAAGCGAGACTCTGCCTCAAAAAAAAAAAATGCACCAAAATAGTCCTTCAATCCCTTGACAAAAAGCCTCAGTACCTATTAAGATCACTGCTTCCCAAAATCTGATGCTAGACCCTGTCTCAATTCTAGGTCACTGAGTCAGTTTTCTACCGGAGGCTAGAACTATACATGCTTTCCTATATGTTTTTCCAAGAAAAAGCTAGAAGATGCAGGGTAGAGTATTCCCACCCATCTGAAAAAATATCTTCCACTCTGGCTTGGTGCCTGGATTGATCATCCACGGCACTGAGATGACCGAGCATCTGTGGAGCATCTATCTGTGGCCAGCACTGCTGGCCCTTTGGGAAAAGGAAGATACAACAATAACTGTAGCTAACTTTTGATCATGTAAAAAGAACTTAATTTTTTTTTTTTTTTTTTTTTTGGAGACGGAGTCTTGCTCTGTCACCTAGGCTGGAGTACAGTGGCGCCATCTCAGCTCACTGCAACCTCCACCTCCTGGGTTCAAGCAATTCTCCCACCTCAGCCTCCTTAGTAGCTGGGCCTACAGGTGTGTGCTACCATGCCTGACTAATTTTTTACAAATATTTTTAGTAGAGATGGGGTTTGCCATGTTGGCCAGGCTGGCCTCGAACTCCTGACTTCAAGTGATCCACCCACCTCAGGCTCCCAAAGCGCCGGGATTACAGATGTGAGCCACTACGCTCAGACCCTGTAATCTCAGCACTTTGGGAGTCTAAGGTGGGCAAATCACTTGAGCTCAGGAGTTTGAGGCCAGCCTGGGCAACATGGCGAAATCCCATCTCTACAAAAAAATACAAAAATTAGCCAGGCATGGTGGCACGAGCCTGTAGACCTAGTTACTTGGCAGCTGAGGCAGGAGGATCACTTAGGCCCGAGTTCAAGGCTGCAGTGAGCAGTGTTCATTCCCCAGTGCACTCCAGCCTGGGCAACAATGTGAGACTCTGTCTCAAAAAATAAAAAAAGAAGGCTGGGCACAGTGGCTCATGCCTGTAATCCCAGCACTTTAGGAGGCCGAGGCAGGTGGATCACAAGGTCAGGAGTTCGAGACCAGCCTGGCCAATATGGTGAAAACCCGCCCCTACTAAAAATATAAAAATTAGCTGAGTGTGGTGATGCATGCCTCTAATCCCAGCTACTGGGGAGGCTAAGGCAGGAGAATGGCTTGAACCCAGGAGGCAGAGGTTGCAGTGAGCCAAGATCACACCACTGCACTCCAGCCTGGATGACAGAGCAAGCCTCCATCTGAAAAAAAATAATAAATTTTTTTTAAAAAAGAAAAAAAAAAGAATTTCACTAAAATATTACTTGACTACTGAGATTTTTTGTGTGTGTTTTTTTTGTTTCTTTGTTTTTGTGCTTCATTCAATTTTGTATCCAAGGAGTCTATCTCCCTCACCTTAACCTAGTGCTGGCCCCAAATAATAACAGTTCAAGACAAGTCAAGAGTCAGAAAAAGTAAGCTGAAGTAGTTTACCCTACAACACAGGTAAAAAGAGAGCTCCAAAACAGGAACAGAGTCAGGCTTCTTGAGGCAATCTTGTACGTTACTTTTAGACTGAATTGTCTGGATGACTGCCCTCATTTTCTCTTTCAAGGCCTTTAACTAAAATGTTTTGAAAGAGACTGACACTTGTGTTTGCCTAATAAAATGAAGTAAAAATAAACAAACAAAACCCTAAAAACAACTCAAGATAAAACAACAAATAACCCTATTAAAAAATGGGCAGGCAGGGCACGGTGGCTCACACTTGTAATCCCAGCACTGTGGGCGGCCGAGTTGGGCGGATCACAAGGTCAGGAGTTCGAGACTAGCATGGCCAACATAGTGAAACCCGGTCTCTACTAAAAATACAAAAATTAGCTGGGCATGGTGGCAGGCACCTGCAATCCCAGCTACTCAGGAGGCTGAGGCAAGAGAATCGCTTGAACCTGGGAGGCAGAGGTTGTGGTGAGGCAAGATCGCACCATTACACTCCAGCCTGGGCAACAACAGCAGAACTCCGTCTCAAAAAAAAAAAACAATGGGCAAAGAGCCAGGCATGGTGGCTTGCACCTATAGTCCCAGCTACTTGAATGGAAGGGGCAGGAAGATCACTTGAGCCTAGGACTTCAAGTTCAGCCTAGACAACATAGAGCCCATCTCTACTATACACACACATACACATATACACACACACACACACACACACACACACACACACAGGGCAAAGAACTCAGACATTTCTCCAGAGAAAATATACAAATGGCCAACAAGCATATGAAAAGATGTTCAACATCACTAATCATTAGGGAAGGGCAAATCAAAACTACAGTGAGGCACCACCTCACACTCATTAGTATGGCTACTATTAAAAAAAAAAAGCCTCCACCCCCACTAAAAGAGAGAAAATAACAAGTGTTGGCAAGAATGTGGAGAAACTGAAATGCTTGTGGACTGTTGGTGGGACTGTAAAATGGGGCAGCTGCTATGGAAATAGTGTGGCAGTTCCTCAAAAAATTAAAATTAGAATTACCATATGATCCAGCAATACCATTTCTGGGTATATATCCAAAAGAATTGAAAGCAGGATCTTAAAAAGATATTTGTACACTCACGTTCACAGCAGAATTCTTCACCATAAGAAAAGGTGGAAGGAACCTAAATGTCCATCAACAGATGAATGGATAAATGAAACATGGTATATACATACCACAGAGTACTATTCAGTCTTAAAAAGGAAGGAAACGCTGACACATACTACAGCATGGATGAACTTTGAGAACATTATGCTAAGTTAAAATAAGCCAGTCACAAAAAGAAAAATACTGTATGATTTCACTTACGTAAAGTATCAACAGTAGTCAAACTCATAGAAACAAAAAGTAAAATGGGAGTTGCCAGGGTCTGGGAAGAAGAGAAAATGGGGAGTTGGGTTCTTTGTTTGTTTGTTTGGAGGCAGAGTTTTGCTCTTGTTGCCCAGGCTGGAATGCAATGGCACGATCTCAGCTCACTGCAACCTCCACCACTCAGGGTTCAAGTGATTATCTTGCCTCAGCCTCCTGAGTAGCTGCGATTACAGCCATGTGCTACCATGCCCAGCTAATTTTATATTTTTAGTAAAGACGGGGTTTTCCATGTTGGTCAGGCTGGTCTTGAACTCCCGACCTCAGGTGATCCACCCACCTTGGCCTCCCAAAGTGAGGGGATTACAGGTGTGAGCCACGGCGCCCAACCGAAAATGGGGAGTTTTTAAAATGGGTATAGAGTTTCAGTTTTGCAAGATGAAAAGGTCTGGGACATTAGTTGCACAACAATGTGAATATACTTATTAATGTTATTGGACTGTACACTTAAAAATGGTTAAGACGATAAATCTTGTTATATATACATTTTATCAGAAACATTTTTTAAAGCAAAAAAAGCAACCCTTTTTAAAAAAGTAACTCTTTAGGAATAGGGGCTGTTAGGGAGTATGGAAAAAGACCACTTTTTTCATTTCTTATTTGTCAATGTTAGAAAAAAAAAACTAATAAAAACTAATGCATTTTTAAAAATCCGTTCAAAAATCCAGCTTTTACTGTTACCTCTCTGTGTCCTCTCCTAGATCTTCAGCTTCTTTGGACCAAGGCATACTACTATCTTCTTTTTTACTGTCAGTTTCTTGTTCTTCTAAGTGCCTTTGATCTAAAAACAGTTGAAAGAATTAACTTTATCAGAACAAAAAAAATTTTAGAAACGTTGCCTTAAAATAGAGTGTAAACATTAAGGCCAATCAGTGGTCCCTGAAGTATGCAACGCATTAGCTCCCCTCTTCCCATGAAAGCAGCGGGCCAGGTGGCAGTCTGCAGGCCACCTGTATTTGCAGCAGCTGCTTCTGGGGTCTTGGGAGATTTTCAGTGCCAGGTGAAGCTACAGGAAACCTTGCTTGTGCCAAGGCTCAAAGGAGACAGAGGAGGTAGAAGAAAGAAAGGGCACATAAAAGAGGAGACAAGCAACCATGAAAACAAATTGCACAAATTTACTTTGAGGACCATCTTGTTCTCACTTGTTAGAAGTTTCTAAGTTGGAGCTCCAAGAAAGGAATTTGGGTGGGGAAGGGATGTATCCGTCAATGTATGCCAAGCATTTTACATATGCTATCTCATTCCATCCTGCCAGCAGTCCTATAAAGGGAAGAGGACTAACATTTGCTAATATTTGAATATGTTACTACTTGTACATGGCTCTGTACGTGGAGCTAATACGTACTTCATGAGATAGAAATTATTACCCCCATTTTACAGATTAAGATGACTAAGGCTCAGAAACAGTAAAACAACTTGTCATACAAATAACTATAAAGTCAGAATCGAGGTGGAGTTGTGCCTGACCTCAAGGTCACACTTCCCTATATGTAGCACTGTGTTGCCAAGAACAGCATTACAAGAACATGATGAAAAGGATCTAGGTAGTTCACTTACCATTTGCAGTGACTCCTGCATCACTTGCTGTGTTCTCAAGCAACACTGTGAATGAGCTCTGCTGCTGCTTCAAGAGCTCTGTCACAACACAAAAGCCAAAGGAAACTTATTTCCTGCTTTGGATGTCCTGCAGTTTTCTAGAGCAGTGGTTCTCGAAGGGTGATCCTTAGACTAGCCACATTAACCTAACCTGGGAACTTATTAGCAATGCAAATTCTCAGGCCTCATCTCAGACCTGCTTAATTAGAAACTCTGGGGGTCTGGCAATGTGTGTTTTAACTAGTCCTTCAGGTGATTCTGATGCCTGATAAAATTTGAGAACCACTGCTTTAGGGCATTCCAGGTTTAAAAGGAATTCTTCAAGAATGACAAAATCCCACACAACACTCAAAATAGAAATGATGATGATCATACATAACACTTGCAGAACCCTAGGTGTCAGGGTCTGTTTCTAAGCACTTGCATACATTAATTCAGAATTAATGTTCACAATTAATCTTCACAACAACCTTCTGATGAGATGCATTCTCCAAGGATGAGGGGCTGGTTGGCCAGGCTGTTAAGAAAAGAGCAGTCAGATCTTTCCTAGTGAAACAGAGCACCTGCCCCCCTCAGTGTTTCCATAACCCTGTAACATTTACTTTCAGCATCAGACCAGCTCGACAGGGTCAGTTAATCAGCTGCAAATAAAATTTGTTTAGTACCGCTCAGTCTCTGCCTCCAAATTCTAGTCTTATTAGGTTTTGTGCCACTGACTTCTCTGTTCTTAGGAAGGGGATTTATTCACAATTCCAATACCTTTAATACCTACAGCTAATGGCAAAACTGAAAGTATAGGTGTCTTGGCCTGGGCAGCTGGACCTCAGGCCTCCAAGGAATGGCTGGTTTGTTCTGAAAGGAGATAAGAACTTTTTTAAAAAAGAAATTCATCATAATAAACCACTTGTATGTTATTTCCTCTTAGATTCATCAACATAAGTCTTTTAAGTAACAAAATGACAACTGATACAAGCCAATCATCCTGGTCAGGCTGTGGCTCATTTTACTGGAAAACTGCTCCTTCCTATATTCAACCAGGGCTTCACAGGGCCTTTTATACTAGTGTTCATACTTGAGACAAAGACACCATATTGTGGTCAGTGATGAAACTAACAGGGCCAAGAAGTATATTCTGTATTAAACATCTCTTACCAATTTCATCAAGTAGCTCCTGAGATGGTGGTGGCAGCTCATCAATGTGATGCTGTGAGATGGCTTCTACTAGTTCTTAAAAAATATAAACAGGAAAATGACTTAACACTTTCCTGGACCTGAAGTGAATTTTCCTAGGCTGTCAGATAGACTTGACTGAGGATTTCTCTCAATGATGAAACAAAATAAGGAGGAAGAAAGCCTCTTATGTAATAGTCCCAGTAGAGACCTCCTAACATGTGAATGGCCTTTACTCCCCTCTTTTACCCCAATCCCTTTCCTTTCCTACATCAGCCCTTACCCCAATAGTGCTTGATCTATGCCCCTCCCTTCCTAAGGATTTTGAAGTAGTTAAGTTACAAATTCTTACTAAGTGGCTCAATCTGGACCAGGGCTGCTGGAGGAATACAGAGGTTCTGGGCCAACCAAAATGAACAAAAGCACAAAGTAGAAGGCCTTTAACTAAATATTATCAGGCCAGGGGATTTAGGGGCAACCATACTTTGGGTCTTGCCCCAAGTGCTTAATTATAACATTGACCAAAATACCTCAACATAATTCACAACTTCCTATCCTATCCCCCTGAGGGAAATAACAAGAGTTATACCAAAGACAGAAGACATTTAAGTAATAAAGGTAATACGCCTCAAGACTGCTAATATTCTCAGATCTTGCAATTTGGAAACTGTCTTCTAAGAATCTATCCTAAGGAAAGGATCAGAGGTACAGATAAAAATTTATGTACAAAGGGCAAACATTCAAAAACAATATAAATCTTAAACATAAGAAAATGGTTAGCTGGGCATGGTGGCTCATGCCTGTAAATCCAGCACTTTGGGAGGGCAAGGTGGGCCGATTATCTGAGGTCGGGAGATTGAGACTAGCCTGACCAACAGGAATAAACCCCATCTCTATCAGATACAAAATTAGCTGGGCGTGGTGGCGCATGCCTGTAATCCCAGCTACTCAGGAGGCTGAGGCAGGAGAATCACTTGAACCCAGGAGGTAGAGTTTGCGGTGAGCTGAGATTGCGCCTTTGCACTCCAGCCTGGGCAACAAAAGCAAAACTCTGTCTCAAAAAAAAAAAAAAAAAGAAAAAAATGGTTAAGCAATATGAAGAACAGACTATTACATAGCTACTACATATATTTATAAATAATTTTTAATGACAAGGGAAAAGTCTCAAAATAAAATATATCAAGGGAATAAAGCAGTCCAGAACTGATACACAATATGATCTCACTATGCTAAAATGTATTATTATATATTTATAAAAATATAAAAAAGATACGCAAAAAAATAGCACGTGAGATTAAAAAAGTGTGGTCACTTTCTTTTTATTTATTCTCCAAGGTTTCTACAATGAGTGTGCTTTACTTTTATAATCAAGGGGAAAACAGCATTTCTGTCTGAACCTAACATGGCATCAAAGATTGACAAGCATCAATTCAAGCCTCCTTAAACTTCTATTTTGATATTAAACACAGGGTACCTTTAGGCAGGCTCCTTCTCTGGGTGGCATGGGGTAGTGATGTGTCACATGCCTTAGCAAGCCTGGGGGATCCAGACCCAGTAAATGCAGACGATCTTTTCTATAAGTAAGAGATAAACATGGTAACTGTCATGTGTGTTGAGCTAAACACGCACATGCAGCTCAGTCATTTCCAATTGTTTTGTTGATTAAGTCACGAAAAACTCAATCACATGTCCCCTCCTCTGGGAAGCCTTCTTATTTTTTTGATATAGAGTCTCACTCTGTTGCCCAGGCTGGAGTGCAGTGGCACAATCTCGGCTCACTGCAACCTCCACCTCCCAGGTTCATACAATTCTCCAAGTAGCTGGGATTACAGGCATGCACCACCATGCCCAGCTAAAATTTTTTTTTGTTTGTTTGTTTTTAGTAGAGACAGGGTTTTACCATGTTGGGCAGGCTGGTCTTGAACTCCTGACCTCAGATGATCCACTTCAGCCTCCCAAAGTGCTGGGATTACAGGTGTGAGCCACTGTGTCCCGCCTGGGAAGCTACTTATCCCTGACTGCCTCCTCAGCACTCAGTACTTATTGCTGTGTTATATCAGGCCTGTCTTTCTCACTAGGCAGTGAGCTCCTATGAGGCAGGGTTTATGTCTTTCTTATTCACACTTGGATGCCTCGAAGAGGGGACATGGTGCCTGGCACTTAGAATTTGCCCAATTAACAGTTTGTTAAATGAACACATACTTCATTTCCCTACTTCAGAGTGAGACCTTTTTTTGAGCCAAATGCCAAAAAAGTTGACAATCAATTTTTCATAAAGTAAGGAATTTGTACTTTTCTTTTTTTTTTTTTTTTTTTGAGACAGGGTCTCACTCTGTCACCCAAGGTGGAGTGCAGTGGTGTGATCACAGTTCACTGCAGCCTTGACTCCTGGGCTCAAGTAATCCTCCCACCTCAGCCTCCTGGGTAGCTGGGACTACAGGCACATGCCACCATGTCCCGGCTAATTTTCTGTATCTTTTGTAGAGATGGGGTTTCGTCATGCTGCCCAGGCCGGTCTTGAACTCCTGAAATCAAGTTATCTGCCTGCCTCAACCCCCAAAATCCTGGGATTACAGGCGTGAGCCCCCATGCCTGGCCAGAACTTGTAGTTTTCCTGAAGAGATTACACACATGAGAGAGGGAGAGAAAAAGGAAAACAAAAAAAAGAGGAAGAAGTAGAAGAGGAGGAGAAGGTAGTATACAGTTAAGTGTTTTTCCTGCAGGTTATTAGTTCAGGAGTTCAGGGAACAGTAGAGATCAATCAAAACTCTCAGGGAAGTAACCAGGGGAGGCTTCAAGGAGGAAGCAAAACTTAAGCCTCCCACAATATAGACTCAAGAGAGGAGTTCCCAGGAAGCCTGAAGAGGACCCAGCTTATTTCTTGCTTTCTTAATGAATTTGGATAAATCTTGGCAGTTTGGGTCATTGGGCCCTTTGGGCTGACTCCATGAGTGTGCAACATGAAACAGATACACTTACAAGGCCAGTGAGTCTTGAAGGGGGAGTTTCAGAGGAAGTAAGGAGAGAATCCAGTCTCTTTGCTCTCTCTCGGACACTTGTAAATTCATCAGACAAAGTTCGAATAGATTCTTGACTGTTCCAGCAACAGGCAGACCCTGTCTTTACCTGCAATGTGATACTTTCAAGGCAGTCTTTATACCGACTGGCAGCTGAAGAAACTGACCCTGTTGGAGAAAAGAGGGAGGTTACTGTCTGAATCCTTTATATTATTTATCTTTTTTTCCTCTTTTCCTTCATTTTTGTTCTTTTTTTCCTGCCCCAATATGATGTACATTAAAAAAAGAACACATACACATCCAAACCCACAAAACTATACCTATACCAAGGATTTTCCAAATTGTTAATAATTGAAATAATCACTGATCTGACACACAGCTCCTCACAGTATAAAAAATAATAGTCTCTAAACTTGGACTCTAAACTTTATCAAAATAAAATCAAGGGACTTTTTAAAACCACAAATATACTGGAAATAAGGCCACTAAAAAGAGGATATTTGATGCTGGTTGCATATGGTTGCAGGACCTAAGAACTATATAAAGTTTAAGCACAAGGTACTGTTTTAAGTTGCAAACCCTACAAAACTCAGTGCTTTTGCACTAAATTCAGTAGTGCTTAGAGGAGACCTAGCATTTGTATGACTTTACCACTGCAGTTCTAAGCAAAACCTACTAATGGCTGCCCAATAATCACCACCACCACCCCGCCACCTGGCCTCTCATGGGATTACCCAGCTTTGGCACTAAGGAAAAACCTTTGCACTGTGACAACACAGCCACCAGCTCTGATCTCTGGTTTCCCAGAGCCAAGGGGCTGGGGCTGTTAGTTCTTCTCTTCCCTGTGATTACCTGGGCTGAGTGGAGTGCTGACACTGGTAGGCGCATGGCTTATTTTGGGTGTTTTGCATGAAGCTTCCTTAAAAGAGCTATCTGGTTCACAGGAGATACTTGACAGGTCTTGAATATCTGTCAATGATCTAAAGAATTAAGAGCACACAGTAATGATGAGAAGATGGTTAGAAAAATCAAACAATATATTCCTGAGAGGTACTTTTTAAGTATACTCTTAACAAAATTTTTAATGTGGCAATAGGTCAGAATTAGAGAATATTTTAGAATATCTTATACATCTTAAAGAGAATATTAACCAGGCGCACAGTGGCTCACACCTGTAATCCAAGCAATTTGGGAGGCCGAGGCGGGTGGATCACAAGGTCAGGAGTTCGAGACCAGCCTGACCAACACCATGAAACCCCATCTCTACTAAAAATACAAAATAAATTAGCCAGGTATGGTGGCACATGCCTGTAATCAATCTCAGCTACTCAGGAGGCTGAGTCAGGAGAATCGCTTGAATCCAGGAAGTGGGGGAGGTTGCAGTGAGCCAAGATTGTGCCACTGCACTCCAGTCTGGGTGACAGAGCAAGACTCCATCTCAAAAAAAAAAAAAAGACAGAATATTAAAGAATATATCAAAAAGAGATTGTAACTTTATTTATATATATATTTTTATTACCATAGAGATTTTTCTTTTTTTTTTTTTTGAGATAGAGTTTTGCTCTTGTTGCCCAGGCTGGAATGCAATGGTGTGATCTCAGCTCACCACAACCTTCACCTCCCTACAACCTTCACCTCCCAGGTTCAAGCAATTCTCCTGCCTCATCCTCCTGAGTAAGCTGGGACTACAGGTGCATGCCACCACACCCAGCTTATTTTAGTATTTTTAGTAGAGACAGGGTTTCACCATGTTGGCCAGGCTGGTCTTCAACTCCTGACCTCAGGTGATCCGCTCACCTCAGCTTCCCAAAGTGCTGGGATTACAGGCATGAGCCACCACGTCCAGCACCATAGAGAGTTTCTTTGCCAGATACTGTAACTTTAAACATATCTCAGCAGCTAAAAATAAACTATTTCCATAGATGAAATATTCTATATTTCCAGGTTATTTTGTGGAAAACAGATTTAATCTACCTTAAGCATAAACTTACATTATTATTATCATCATCACTACATTTCTTTGAGTGTAAGCTGCTATTAGTTATAAATCATATCACCAATTTGATAACTTTTTGGTGAAAGAAGCACCACGCTCACATTAAGACTACACATAAAAATGGAAAGATTTTTACAAACAAGAATATACTATTCCCTCAAAATCAAGACTTTACACAAGCATCCCTAGGCAACTCTTTGGTGACCATACATGTCTTTCTCTTTCATTTCCTTTGGTGACTCCTTCAATGTCTCTTCTTGTTCATCTTCAGTACTGTGAGAAAGAAAGAAAACTACATGAATCCCCTCTGTGAGCAAAGTACACTAACTTGGTACAAGGAACCAGTTGATCAGCCCAGCTTGAGAAGCAGTAGAAAAAACACTAAGCTCAGGAGTAGAAAGTGTGAGTTCTGGCCAGGAGCAGTGGCTCCCACCTGTAATCCCAGCACTTCGAGAGGCTAAGGTGGGTGGATAACTTGTGGTCAGGAGTTCAAGACCAACCTGACCAACATTGTGAAACCCTGTCTCTACTAAAAATAAAAAATTAGCTGGGCCAGGTGGTGCCCACCTGTAATCCCAGCTATTTGGGAGGCTGAGGCAGCAGAATCACTTGAACCTGGGAGGCGGAGGTTGCAATGAGCCAAGAACGCACCGTTGTACTCCAGTCTGGGCAACAAGAGCGAAACTCCGTCTCCAAAAAAAAAAAAAAAAAGGTGTGAGTTCTGGTTCTGGCTGTACTACTAGCTGGAAGTTATCTGGCATGTCTAGGCCTCAATTTTCTCTCCAGAGACTGAATAAATACTCTTTAAGGGTCAGTTCTGAAATCAGTTAAAGACTCTATACAACCATGAGCAAATTCCTGAGAAAATCAACAGAGCACAAGAACTTTGCTAGGATGTAAGATATTGGAGCAAAGGAGCACTGCCATGAGGCCTCAGCAACTGTGAGAAGCTTCCAGGCATAGTGTTCCAGGAGAGGCCAGAAAGGCTTGTACCAAAAAATGGCCAGAAGAGAATACTGAAGACAAACTTTAACCCATTTCTACTTTAACCAATATTTAAGATTCAATTTCTGTACTCACTGAACATTAACTATAAGGCAGATCCCATGCTAAATTCTTCCATATGTTTTCACATTTTTAATCCTTACAAAAATCCTGTGAGACCAACGATATAAATAAAATAGTATGGATTTGGGGTTGAGTTGTGACTTCATTAATTCTGTTTCCAAAAAATGTTTGTTTCTCCTTCTAAGCACAGGGTAGAATACCACTTTTTGGCCCTCTTAATTTACATTAAATGACCACAGGACTTGTTTTAAACAATAAAATATGAGTAAAAGTGATGAGTCACTTCTGGGCAGAAACTTTAACAGCCAGTGCACACCTCACCATGTTCCATTTTTCCTGTCTTCGTGATCAAGGAAGCTCAAAAATGGGAGCCTCCCTCATCCTGAGTCTGATAGAAGATAATACAGCACAGAACATTCCTGGCCAACCCATGAGCCATGGACATGAACTTTTGTTTTAAACCACTAAAATTTGGGAGTTGTTTACTAGTTGGGGGAACAGATGTGAACTACTGATTAGAACTGGTGGAAAAGTTTGTTTACTGAAACTACAAGGACACTTAGAATACAATCAAGCCATTTACTGGCCTTTTTAGTTATAAACTAGTCTACCCTAACTAGCTGTGTGACTGCTATAGTGAACTCCAAGTTTCTCTTCAAAGAATCAGTATGTCAGTATGTTCAGCTCTCTTACTCAATTCTCCATTGTAAAGTTTAACTTCCTTGTAGTTTCAGTAAAAAGTTTAACTTCCTTGTAGTTTCAGTAAACAAACTTTTCCACCAGTTCTAATCAGTAGTTCACATCTGTTCCCCCAGTCCCCTGCTCCGTCCTGAGTCATCCCAGTCACCTGCTTTGACCTGAGTCACCCCTGGTCACCGGCTCTGACCTGTCCTATAACCATCCTTCCCACCAAACTATCCACTCCACCACTCTGGCTCGTACCCCCCGCTCTCTTTAAAATAGCCCATCAGAATTAGCTTAGGCTGTGCAGTCTAACTCTAGCCAATAGGGGAACGACAGGTAGCAGTAGGGGCTACCTGTGTCAGGAATAAGAACCCCTTCCCCTCCCTTGTTCAGGTGTGCACTTGCCATTGCTCCATCTATGAGATGCACCCTTCTATAGAAGTAAATTGCCTTGCTGAGGAAATTTATATTCGAGTGCTACTTCTTTTGTGGCACCAAAAATTCACATTTAACATGACCTTAGAAAAAAATATTTAAACTCTCTAAATTTTGCTTTCCTTGTTGGCAAAAGAGAAGCAACAGTATGTATCTCAGAGGGTTGTTATGTGGATTAAATTAGACAATGAAACAGAGTGCTTGGCATATGCTAGATGTTTAGGAAATACTAACTATAATAATTATAATTAAGGAAATTGAGGCACAGAGAAAAGAAAATAAATTGAATGTTATTGTGCCAGATACTTTATATCAATTATGAATTTTTTAAATTTAACTTTTCTTTTGAGATAAGTGTAGATTCACATGCAAGTGTATTTTAAGAAATACACTTTACTGGCTGGGCACAGTGGCTCATACCTGTAATCCTAGCACCTTGGGAGGCCAAGGCAAGTGGATCACCTGAGGTCAAGAGTTCGAGACCAGCTTGGCCAACATGGTGAAACCCCATCTCCACTAAAAACACAAAATTAGGTGTGGTGGCATGTGCCTGTAATTCCAGCTACTTGTGAGGCTGATGCAGGAGGATCGCTTGAACTCGGGAGGTGGAGGCTGTAGTGAGCTGAGATCACACCACTGCACTCCAGCCTGGGTAACAAGAACAAAACTCCATTTCAAAAAAAAAAAAATACATTTTACCCACTATGTCCCAATGATAACATCTTGCAAATCTATAGGACATTATCACAACCAGAATATCGACATTGATACAATCAAGATACAGAACATTTCTACCACCACAAAGATCCCTCATATTTCTTACTTACAGCTATGCCTACCTCCCTCCTTTCCCCATCCCCTCCTTAACCCCTGTCAACCACTCATCTGTTCTTTATTTTTATAATTTTGTCATTTCAAGAATGTTATATTAGTGGAATCATACAGTAAGTAACTTTTCGGGATTGCTTTTCCAACTCAGCATAATTCTCTGGAAATTTAGCCAACTTGTTGCATGTATCAATAGTTTATTCCTTTTCACTGCTGAGGAGCAATCAATGGTATGGAGGAACCTAAGTCTGTTTAATCATTTACTTGGTGAAGGATATCTGTGTTTCCAGTTTGGAGTTAGTATGGATAAATTTGTTGTAAATGCTCCTGTATGTATTTTTGTGTGAATGTAAATTTTCATTTCTCTGGGATAAATGCCCAGGAGTTACATTAAGTTCCTATTGTCAACATTCTCGGTAAGGACTTTTATTTTTATTTTTTGAGATGGAATCTTGCTCTGTCGCCAGGCTGAATGGAATGCAGTGGCGCAATCTCGGTTCACTGCAACCTCACCTCCTGGGTGCAAGTGATTCTCCTGCCTCAGCCTTCTGAGTAGCTGGGAATACAGGCACACACCACCATGCCTAGCTAATTTTTGTATTTTTAATAGAGGCAGGGTTTCACCATGTTGGCCAGGATGGTCTTGATCTCTTCACCTCGTGATCTGCTCACCTTGGCCTCCCAAAGTGCTGGTATTACAGGTGTGAGCCACCACACCCGGCCTCAGTAAGGATTCTTATCCCTACTTCACAGATGGGAAAATAGAGAGGTTGAGAACCTTGACCAAGGTTACGTGAACAGAAAGTCAGAGTCAGGATCTGAGTAAAGGTGATGACTCCTTTTCACTACCCGTCAAATTCTACTGCACAAGTCCTAACAAAGCTAAGCTGCCCAAAGCTAAATTTTATAAAACAGTGGCTAATACATTTGAAGACAAGCAATATATAAACACGGGGCATTATCACCATTTAACACTGCATCTATGAGTCTGAAACTGTGAAAAACATAGTAACAGCCCATACCTTCGTATAGGTTGAAATTGAGACCTGGGCAAAATCTCAGCATTCTTTCCAGGAATTTTTATCATTTGGAACTTTTCCTCACCTGAAAGAATAAAGTACAATTTTTTTTTTTTTGAGACAGAGTCTCGCTCTGTCCCCCAGGCTGGAGTGCAGTGGCACGATCTTGACTCATTGTAACTCATCCCAGGTTCAAGCAAGTCTCCTGCCTCAGCCTCCCATGTAGTTGGGACTACAGGCACATGCCACCACGACCGGCTAATTTTTACATTTTTAGTAGTGATGGCATTTCACTATGTTAGCCAGGATGGTCTTGATCTCTTGACCTCATGATCCACCTGCTTCGCCCTCCCAAAGTGCTGGGATTATAGGCGTGAGCCACATGCCCAGCCAAAAAAAATTTTTTTTTACTGAATCTTTGCCAACCCAAATTTTTAGAGGCAGGGTTTCACCATGTTGGCCAGGATGGTCTTGATCTCTTCACCTCGTGATCTGCCCGCCTCAGTCTCCCAAAGTGTTGGTATTACAGGCGTGAGCCATCACACCCAGCCTTTGTAAGGATTCTTATCCCTACTTCACAGATGGGAAAATAGAATAGAGGGGTTGAGAACCCCTATCATTCCATAGAATTTCACTTGGTCTGGTCCAGAATTAGAAATAATCTGGATAAAGTGCTGCCCTAATTGGGTTTGGATTGAGTGCTGTAGAAGAGGTTTTTGCTCTGAAAGTTTATTTTCCTTGATCAGAGCACAGAACTATATTCTGACACTCAGAATACAATCAAGCCATTTACTGGCCTTTTTAGTTATAACCACAGTTATTTCTGGGGACAAATGTTGTTTTGTCTTTTTAAGAAGGCAAACTGATCGGGTTCCTATCAACAGACACCAGGGGGCGTTGAAAACAAGAACTGCTTGTTAACTGAACAGCTCTGAGCTCTAACTATGCCACTTGGCCACCAAACACTACCTAAAGAGTGGGGGCGGGGGTGGGATCTTGATTACTGAGGAGGTAATTCAACTGTCTTCTGTTCTCCTTGGCATCAAGTTATCTGAAGTTACTCCTCCCCAGTTCTCAGTAAGATGCTTTGCTCCAGGCAGGCAAGGCCAGTATCCATTTTCCTTCCCACCACTGTACTGTCCTAGTTAATAAAGAAGGGGATAGATGGTACATCCAGCCCTGTTTCCAAATGCCCATGACTCCCCCATCCCCATCCCATTTCTGAGGTCCAGGTGGTCTGGTAGACACTAAGAAGGCCCACCAGAACAACGCCTCCTTTCACAGCTACCAAGGAGCTCTGAAACTCCACCAGTGAAGAGAAATTGGAGGTTCCTCTTCCTCTGACCCTCTTTTAAAATGATAAATACCCAGAAAGCATAAACAAATTCCTAATAAGCAACATTTAGAAATTAGAGACTTTAGAGCCTGACCCTCTCGTTTACTTTATACCAGGGGAAAGTAGGGCCCTGGGGTAAAGTGACTTGCTCAAGGTTATGCAGAAAAAGTTGATAGCAGAATGGGGCTTGGAACCTAGCATGCTCCAACCTGTATCCCTGTTGTGTCCTCCGATGTGGAAGGGGATATACATCAGAGCCCTAGGTGGAAACGGGGGCAGAGAGGGGCAGAAAGAAGTGAATGGAATAGAAATCAGAGACTTTTTCACCTACTTCAGAAGTCTATATCAAACTGGCTCTGTTATCTGACCTGTGTGCCCTACAACTTTTCCATCCCACTCAACTTACCTCCAAATACAAGTTAAGTGGCCACAAACAAGCCAGGTCCAAAAAAGAGGCTCTGCAGGAAGAGGTAGGTGGCCCGAGGCTCTGGAAACTTTTAATAAACATTGTGCTGATACTTTAACTGTTCATCTAAAAGCTCACAGTTTTTTAAAATGCTCCCAACTCTGCCAGAGGCCTACACAAGGTTACAGTTGGAAGATAAAGTACGCAGTGGAGGAAGGGAGTAAGTTCATAATCCCACCCTCTTTGGGTTCAGAGGGTTGAAACATGACAGTGAATAGCTACACAGGTTGATAGGTGGATAACTCTAGTTTTAAAATAGATGAGTGCATACCTTAAAAGAACAAGAGTACACAATTTTTAAAATCTAACAGAGCCAATGTGCTATAGCTGGCCTAAGTTAGAACCTGAACAACACTATTTTATAAAAGACAAAGTTGTGTTTTAAAATAAGTTGTAACAGCTGCCCCATTCTCCTCACAATAACTGCTGGCCCTGGCTTCTGTAAATAAAAATGCTAGCCTTTCTCTGCAAAGGCTGCATACCTTCCTTATCAGTAACTGCCAAAATTACTAGCCTTTACTTACCAGCGGTGACTAGAATAAA
>CAUYLG010039472.1:0-16284 GCA_963573385.1 Cacajao melanocephalus
AAAAAAAAAAATAATAATAATCATTAGAGTGAACCGGCAACCAACAGAATGGGAAAAAATTTTTGCAATCTACCCATCTGACAAAGGGCTAATATCCAGAATCTACAAAGAACTAAAACAGATTTACAAGAAAAAAACAAAAGATCCCATTCAAAAATGGGCAAAGGACATGAACAGATACTTTTCAAAAGAAGACATATATGAGGCCAACAAACATAGAAAAAATGCTCATCCTCACTGCTCATTAGAGAAATACAAATCAAAACCACATTGAGATACCACTTCATGCCAGTTAGAATGGTGATATTAAAAAATCTGGAGACAACAGATGCTGGAGATGATGTGGAGAAACAGGAACACTTTTACACTGTTGGTGGGAGTGTAAATTAGTTCAATAATTGTGGAAGACAGTGTGGTGATTCCTCAAGGACCTAGAAATAGAAATTCCATTTGACCCAGCAATCCCATTACTGCGTATATCCAAAGGATTATAAATCATCCTATTATAGAGACACATGCACACGTATGTTCATTGCGGCACTGTTTACAATAGCAAAGACCTGGAACCAACCCAAATGCCCACTGATGATAGACTGAACAAGGAAAATGTGGCACATATACACCATGGAATACTATGCAGCCATGAAAAACAATGAGTTTGTGCCCTTTTTAGGGACATGGATGAATGTGGAAACCATCATTCTCAGCAAACTGACACAAGAACAGAAACTCAAACTCCACATGTTCTCACTCATAGGCGGGTGTTTAACAATGAGAACACATGGACACAGGGAGGGGAGCATCACACACTGAGGTCTGTGAGGGGCACTAAGAGAGGGATAGTGGGGGGTAGGGAGTTGGGGAGGGATAACATGGGGAGAAATGCCAGATATAGGTGATGGGGATGGAGGCAGCAAACCATATTGCCGTGTATGTACCTATGCAACAATCCTGCATGTTCTGCACATGTACCTCAGAACCTAAAGTGCAATAATACTTAAAAAAAAGAAAAGAAATAAAGCCCTTCAGAACCATAAAACAAAACAGAAAATCAGCAGTCTGAATCTGTCCTTTTTGTTTTATATTAGTATTCTGCATCAAAACCCAATAACACATAGTATTTCCCAAATAAAGGGGCAAGGATGTTCAAATAGTATGTTTAGGAGTTGTTCTGTTGTTACTGTTCACTTTTTAAAAATTGAGGTGTAAATTAAATTCAATAAAATGGACAGCTCTGGAGTGTTCAGTTTTATGAGTTATGACAGTTATATATATTAACGTAATCACGCCCAGGGCAAGGTAATAAACATCTCCATCATCTAGTCAGCCAACTCTGCCATGGCAGGATGACTCTGGCAGGAAGACTTCTGTCAGTTGAGATTACTTTTGTCTGTTATTGTACTGAAGAGCTGCTTTTGAGAAAAGGATTTCCTTAGCAAGCAACGTGGACAAATATTAAAACTCAGAGCAACATTTCTGTATTAACTTTCCAACGGATTGCAATAGAATCTGACCATTATTATAGCTTAGCACACAAGTTTTCTGTGCCCAAAGAATAAAACTTCTTGGTTTATAAGTTAGCCTTCTATGGACAACTCAAGGTACGAACACATCAAAGAGGTTTGCACATCATTTTCATACGTTTTATGAATAGAATCCATCCTTGCTACAAACAGCAACATCAGTATTAACATTTCTGCAACAGACACACCTCTATCATGTACAAATTATTCATCACAGCTAAGTACTCTGAATGCTACATACCTAGGACAGCAGCTATTTTGATTAAAGTATACTTGGTTCAGCTGGTCGCGGTGGCTCACGCCTGTAATCCCAGCACTTTGGGAGGCTAAGACAGGTGGATCACAAAGTCAGGAGTTCGAGACCAGCCTGATCAATATGGTGAAACTGCATCTCTACTAAAAATACAAAAGTTAGGCAGGTCTGGTGGCACGTGCCTATAATTCCAGCTACTCAAGAGGCTGAGTCAGGAGAATCGCTCCAACCTGGGAGGTGGAGGTTTCTGTGAGCTGAGATCACGCCACCGCACTCCAGCCTGGGCAACACAGCAAGACTTTGTCTCAAAAAAAAAAAGTACAAGAACACTTGGTTCAGCCAAAATACTGCTGCAAGAGCCTGCATATAATGTTTAGCACATTTGTAATTAACACATTAAATTACCTTTTGAATAATGCATGTATTTACTAGGTTCTTAAGAAAAAAAAACTATGAGCTATAAAAAGCATATATAACTTATAATAATTTACACAGTACTTAGAATATAAAAATTAAAACAGATGCTTCCTGGTTCTACTTTCTCCACTGGAGAAATCTCCATTAGAACATCCTTGTCAAACCCAGCTTCTATTTCAAAATTTCCAGTTGCAGAAGGAAAGGGCTGAGAACAGACATTAATTGCACTAATGCATACCCTTTAGTATTTATTGAATGTGTACTCTGTGTGTGGCTGGAGATATGTGGTGACTAGGCTAACATGGAATTTGATCTCACAGTGAAGGGAAGGTGGGCAAACAGATGAACACCTGAGATAATTAAATGAGAGATGACTACTATGAATAAAATAAAACAAGGTCACGTGTTAGACAGTGAGCACGGGTGGGGTGGGTGGGGAGCAGGGGTGGACAGGCAGTGACCTGAAACTGCATGACCTTTAGGGTGAAACTTGAACTATGAGAAGGGAAGATGTGGAGAAACAGTATCCAGGTGGAAGCCAGTGAAGGCTCTGATGGGTGTGAACCTGGCTGGTTGTGGACTGAGAACTGAGACAAGGCCATCACGGCTGGACAGGGGTGAGGGAAGTGTAAGCGTGTGGGAAAGAGGAAATGCAGGATGGGGAGGTAGGGCCAGTGGGTCAGGAGCTTTGCTATGTACTAGAGATACCATATGAAAAGCACTCCGAATGGTTCCTGGGACATAAAACACACTCATAAACATTAAACATTATGAATAAACATTAGTTATGTTTACAAACATACATAGTATCATGTTTATAAACACCAATAAACATTAGCCATCACTCTGTTACGTAATTTAATCTTGATAATAGCTGTAATAAGTAGGTATTAATACCTCTATTCCATGCATTAAGAAAATGAGGATATGAGAAACTGGGTATAGTTCTCCTAAAGTTACAGCAGACAGTAGGTAGAATAGTAGCCCAGATCCACCTCACAGGATAGTCCTAACATCAAAGGCAGCCCAGTTCTCATGGGACAGCCTTAATATTACAAAGTTCTTCCTGGGTCTGGTCTACCCTCATGTGCTTAGAACGAATCTTATCCCTTTTCACATGACAGATATTCCCAAGTAATTGAGAACTAACATTTCCCTCTAACCCTCTCTGATGTAGAATAATTATGGTTTCTACCATCCTGGCCACTCTTCTCAGAAAGCTTTTTGAAATCTTGGGCTTTTTTAGTCCCATTAAATGTTCAGTTCATTAACCTTAGTGCATATATTAAAGTTTGAGTTCATTTTGAATCCTTATCAGACCATCTAAGATATTATTCCTCTCAGTGCTCTGTTATTTACAGAAGTGATAGGTATGCTTTCAAAATTTTAATCTAAACCATTGGCAGAAATGTCCAGCAAGACAGGGAGTCAGTGGGCCTTCTTACATTAATCTACCAGATCAACCATGTCTAAATCCAGCTTACTATATTGTTAACTAGTCTAACTAAATAGCTCCTTAGTTAATTCATTCTAGAATTTTCCAGGGTCCAATGCAAAACTTATTAGACTCTACTTTCTATGACATTTTACCTGAGTTCTTTTTTTTTTAAAAAAATTTAACATTTGCCAGATTCTAGTGTTCTAAATCTGACTTCTCAGATATCACTAGCAGAAGCTCTTTGATTGTATTAATTTTCCAAAAAAACATTTATTGAGAATTTACTGCAGGCAATATATTCCAATTATGTTCTTGAAATGCAAAGTAACTGAGGCATGGTGGTTATGTGAGAATTTGTAGTTTTTAATAAATATGCTGGGATTGAGTTTACCTAATCCTAGATTTTCCTGTCTTTTTTTTTTTTTTTTTTTTTTTGAGATGGAGTCTCACTGTCACCAGGCTGGAGTGCGGTTGTGCAATACTGGCTCACTGCGACCTCTGCCTCTTGGGTTCAAGTGACTCTCCTGCCTCAGCCTCCTGAGTAGCTGGGACTACAGGTGCGTGCCATCACGCCCAGCTAATTTTCGTAGTTTTAGTAGAGACAGGTTTTCACCACGTTGGCCAGGATGGTCTCGAATTCTTGACCTCATGATCCACCCATCTTGGCCTCCCAAAGTTCTGGGATTACAGGTGTGAACCACAGTGCCCGGCCCCTCATTTTCAAACATAGAGCACACCTAGCTCTGCCTCGGTGAGTACGCTCTAGGACTGTGATCCTAGCAAGGTGGCCATGTTGGGGCTGACAGCAATAAAGAGCTCACCTCTAGCTTGGCATCCAGGTCTGCATCAGAGGCCACAACATGTTCATCTTCCTTCTTCCCTGTGGCTTTAATAAAGGCCTGCTTCGTTTCCCAATACTTCTGTTGCATCTTATTTACAACCGACTTATCTTGAGGATATCGATCCTGTAAGTCCCAGGGATAACTGCTAAAAACATTTCAAGAGCTGTTTTATTCACAACTTTCATAAAGATTAAGATATTTTAGTGTGAAATGATTTATCTCAACATGACTTTCCATGATGCATTTACATTTAAAACCTTGATAAACATACGAGCACTTTCTTATATGGGTATTACACCAAGAAAGTTATTCAATTCTTTCTGACTCCAAAACCTTAAAAGTCAGAGAAATTTAGAATCTTTTGCAGGAAATAAAGAAACTAACCCTTGAAAAGAAGGTAGATATCAACAGTTTAGGCACACCCCTTTCAGAGGTGGAGAAGGTGAGGTCAGGCCAGACAGGATGACTGGCCCAAGTCACCTCAGTGAGTCACAGATAAAGCCAGACACCAACACACTGTCTCCACTCTAATACTATAGCCAACACCGAGGTGATGGCAGAAAAGCAGAGATAAGAGGCTGAAGAACAGCATGCTTAAGATTTGTTACAGAGGATTCGAAAATAGACTCATAGACGCAGAGAGTAGAATGGCGGTTACCACTGGCTGGAAGGTAGGAGGAAATGAGAAACTGCTATCCAAGGGGCACAGAGTTTCAGTTATGCAAGATGAATAAGGTCTAGAGATCCGCTGTGTGACATGGTGCCTACTGTTGTTGGGTTTTTTTTTTGAGATGGAGTTTCATTCTTGTTGCCCAGGCTGATGTGCAATGGCATGATCTCGGCTCACTGCAACCTCCACCTCCCACGTTCAAGCAATTCTCCTGCCTCAGCCTCCTCAGTAGTTGGGATTACAGGCATGCACCACCATACCCAGCTAATTATTGTATTTTTTTTAGTAGAGATGGGATTTTACCATGTTGGCCAGGCTGGTCTCGAACTCCTGACCTCAGATGATCCTCCCACCTCAGCCTCCCAAAGTGCTGGGATTACAGGTGTGAGCCACCACGCTCAGCCCCACAGTGCCTATTATTAACAATATTGTATTGTGTACCTAAAATTTAAGAGGGTTGACTTCATGGTAACTGTTCTTACCACAATACAATAAAAATAAAATGAATTTAAAATTGGTTGCAGGCTTCTGATATTAAAACTTTAACCAGGCACAGTGGCTCATGCCTATAATCCCAGCACTTTGGGAGGCTGAGGCTGATGGTTCATTAAATGGTCAGGAGATCGAGTCCATCCCGGCTAACACAATGAAACACCGTCTCTACTAAAAATACAAAAAGTTAGCTGGGGGTGGTGGTATGCACCTGTAGTCCCAGCTACTCGGGAGGCTGAGGCAGGACAATCACTTGAACCCAGGAGGCGGAGGTTGCAGTGAATCGAGATCACTATACTCCAGCCTGGCGACAGAGTGAGACACTGTCTCAAAAACAAAAAACAAATAAAAACCAAAAAGCTAAACTCTTCAATATAAATGCGTAAAATGTAGATAGAAAGCCATTTTTCAGGAGGATTATAGTGAAGACCAAATCAAAAAGTACGTGGAGAAGAAATTAGAAACTGGCCAGGTGTGGTGGCTCCTGCCTTTAATTCTAGCATTTTGGGAAGCCCAGGCTGAAGGATTGCTTGAGGCCAGGAGTTTGAGACCAGCCTGGGCAACATAGTAAGACCCCATCTCTTCAAAAATTTAGCCAGGTGTAGTGGCATATGGCTATGACACAAAGCTACTCAGTAAGCCATAATCATACCACTGCACTTAAGCCTGGGAAACAGGGTGAGACCCTTTCTCTGAAAATAAAAAAAAAAAAAAAGAAAAAAGAGAAAAGAAATCAAAGTAATTAAAAAATGAAATGGAATTGTGTAAAAGTGATTTGAGTACCCCAAATATGGCTAGAAAGTTTGCTGATGGATTTCCATCCCTCCCTTTGCTTCGTCCACATCCTCTTCCACCTAGAGTTCCTGCCCCAAAGGCCTCCCTGGCCCTCCAGGCAACTCTCCTCTGTGGAGATGTACCTTCTTCTGTCCCATCTCATCACTACCCAAAATGTATCAAGCTTGTGCTGAAACATGAGTTGGTTTATATGACTATATCAAAATACCAGTATCTCAAAACTTGATGATTTATACTTTCCTTCATTTACAATTTAATTAAATTTACAATTTTCAATTTGCACATTTATTCTTAAAAAGTCAGAAGGCGTTTCTGATCCTTAAAAATGGTTATCTTTGGAGAGAGAAGCAGGATTACAGGAGACTTTCATGGTCTACTTTATATCTTTCTTCATTATTTAAAAGTCATGAGCTCATAGCAGGGAAAATAAGATGAAATACATATGACACTTATATAAAAGATAATCTCTCTATAGAATATGCACATTAAAAGGCTGGAAGAATATACTCCAAAGACTGGTTATTTCAGGGGAATGGGATTCTCAAGAGTGGGACATGGAATGGACTTCTTTGTATTCTATCTTTTTTTCTTTTTTGTCAAAGATCATGGATTAACAGGGGGAGAAAAGTCTGTTTGGAAAATAAAAGGGACTTCAGAAATCTAGTGAACACCCCTTACCCACTATCATTTAACAAATGAGGAATCTTATATTCCAAAAGGTTAAGAATCTTGGCCAAAGTCGCACAAGAGTGAAATCCAGATCTCTACATCGCAGTCCACTGTTTATTTCAATGTACTCTGCAGCCCTTGCATTTCAGCAGCAAGCGGTGGAATAAGTGGGAGAAAGAATTTGGGAAAGGACCTACTTCTTGGGGCTGTCCAGCCTCTCTTAGGTGAGTGACTATTAATACTTCTTCAAGCCTGCTGCCAGGATATGACAACCAAACAGGGTCCCAGGATGGAGCCAGCCGTTGTCATAATGAGGCAAGTTGGAACAACTAAAAAAGTGTAAAATGTCTAACAACTCTTAGAGAACTGCCAGCTGGAGATTCTAGGGACTTTTTTTTTTTTCTCTTTTACTCAGGGAAATTAGGTCCTTTAGCCATTCATTAATTACTTGAAAAAATCCATTACATTTTAAGATGTAAAAATTCTTTTGAAGTCTGACATTTGATATGATAGAGGACTTGGGTATGTTGCTTCTCTACAGAGAAGGGAGGGGTTAAAAAGTGTATTTCTGGCCAGGCATAGTGGCTTATGCCCATAATCCCAGCACTTTGGGAGGCTAAGGTGGGTGGATCACTTGAGCTCAGGAGTTTGAGACTAGCCTGGCCAACATGGTGAAACCGTTTCTGCCAAAAACAAACAAACAAAAATTAGCCAGGCATGGTAGTGCACACCTGTAATCCCAGCTACTTGGGAGACTGAGGCAGAAGAACTGCTTGAACCTGAGAGGAGGAGGTTGTAGTGAGCCGAGATCACACCATTGCACTCCAGCCTGGGTGACACAGCGAGACTTTGTCTTAAAAAAAAAAGGTGTATTTATTGTAATTAACTGTGCACTTAAAAAGTATATAATACATTTTTTTCATGATACAAGTTAAAGAAAATAAAACTTCACAAAGATCTACTTGCTTGGTGGGTCATGGGTTCAAAAGAATTCAGAAACACTGCTTGAAGAGCTCTGGACCTTATAAGAGGTTTAAGATGCTGCTTAGATATGTTAGAGGCACATATATGTCCGTGGTAACATTGCCCTATGGTTATCACATCTACTTTATTCAGCATCATTTACTTTCGACAATGATTGGCTCCTGAATGTCCAGGATGGTTGAAGTCATGACTATAAAATAATAAGTGTGAGTAGTGTGTGGTTGTAGAGTCATTCTTTATTTTATAGATGCCCTAACATAAAATTCTCTTGTAACTCTAAGGTTAGAAATTACAAATAAGATACTAATAAAAATGCATCAAATCATTACATTAGACAAAATGGTGGTAAGAAAAATGATCATTAGATTCCCTAGAGAAAAGTTATACATATGCGAATCTCTTAGAGAATACACATTAGATAAGAATTTACAATATTTTTTGTTACTTGGTTTTCACACCATATTTAACAGGGATATTGAATTTGGCTCAGCATTGGTGAGGGCTAACATGATACTTATTGCTAGTGTATCACTTGTTTTTCCATTCAATAAACATTTATTGAGCATATGCTATATGCTTTCTACTTTCATTAGCCTTTCCCAATTTAGTAAAGATGACAAATTACTTACCATTTGTGTCCTGACATGTTTTCTTCTTCTTTTCTACTGTTGATGATTTGGGGAGAAGGGGCAGGAAAAAAGCATGAGAAGATAAGTTATATTATAACCTGAAATAAAACAAATATGTTTAACAGTTACACACTATATTATAGTTACATATTAATGTGACACACACAAAATGCTTCAATCTAAGCCATTTCTAGCTGTGTTTTAGGGTCCAACACTATTACACAGTAATGCTGCACATGGTGATGGCAATAGTAAGTAACACTGGAAGAAATATCCCAAGTAAAGTTTAAAAAGTGAACAGGCAGGTTGAATGAAAAAGCAGGTTGCAGAAGACTATATAATACCATTTATATAAAGCTTTAAAATATGTAAAACAGTACTATATGTTGTTGAGGTATAAAATATTATCTGGTAAAGGTATAAAGAATTGCTTAGCAATGATGAACACTAAGTTCCAGAGAGCAGACAACTGCAGGAGATGGCGTGGGATGTGATTCAAGAGAGATATACAGTGGCTTCAAGCGCACACATAATGTTTTCTTTGTTAAGCTAGGTGGTAAGTATACTACATCTGTATACTTCTTTATAGATTTGAAATAGTTTATAATCAACATTTTTAAAGAAACAAACCAGCACATTGCTAAAACAAAAACAAAAATAGAACAAAATTTAAAAACCTCAACCAAAAGCCAAAAAAGAGTTGATAGGCTTGAATAAGATACCAAGAAGGGTACAAAGGAGGAAAATACGTATCTACTACCTTAGCCTTGTATATTTATCTCGTTAGTAAATACTGGAGTCACTTAATGTCTCTGCCCTCACTCCATTTGCTCCACTCATGGAAGCTAGCCCACGCCAGGGGCAGGGCCCACCAGCCCAGCCAAATTAGCTCACTTGTCTCGTAGTCACTGGAAAGAACAGAAAGCTCACTACCCAAAAGAATGGTTGCTGGCCAGACACAAAACTTTCGGCTGCCAGAGTGAATGCTCACAGCATATGAATGCTCAGACTGCTTCACAAAATCAATCCAATCATTCTCCTTTGGTCTCAGAAAAGGTCCTGGCAACCAGTACTCCTAGAATGATTAAAGATTTCCTAGGCTATTTAAAAATGTTTCAAGGGAACAAAATTAAGGTGTGGAAATCCCAGGCTTCAGGTACGGGGACAAGAGAGAGGAGGAAGAGAATTTTCAGAGTGTCAGATGCCTCTGAAATGACAACATACTGTAATGAGCATCTCTCTTCCTTGTGGAGGGCATCCAAATATCTGGACAAGCTGGTTTGGGAATGACATTCGGGGTAAGTACACTCTGCCCTCCACTCAGTGCATCATGGAGAGGCTACCGACCCCCAGTCCTCTCAGTACCCACACAGCTTCACTGTAAGTACACGTTTACTTTAGTTAGCTTAAAATTTCCAACAAAATTCCTCATAAAAAGAGGTTGTTCAAAGGAAATGGAATTATCGTGCTCTTCTCTTGAGTTCAATTTCACCATGAACTATTAGGATAGCTGGTACTTTTAAAATAATTTTTCTATTTTAGTAAAACAAATGTTCATTCTTTTAACAATTTAAAAGTATCCAGTATAGTAGTGCTAACAATATGCACACCGTTGTACAACAGATCTCTAGAACTTTTTCATCTTGTATGACTGAAATTCTACACCCATTGAACAACACCCCATTTTCCCTTCCCCCAGTCCCCGGCAAACACTATTCTACTTTCTCATTCTATGAATTTGACTACTTTAGATACCTCATCAAAATGCAAACATGCAGTATTTGTGTTTTCTGATTGACTTATTTTACTTAGCATACTGCATTTAAGGTTCATCTATGTTATAGCATATGACAGCACTTCCTTCTTTTTTAAGGCTGAATAATACTGCATTGTATATACACAATGTTTTATACATATACATACACACCATTTTCTTTATCCATTCATGTGTCAATGGGCATGTAGGTTGCTTTCACATCTTGGCTATCTGTAATAATGCTGCAACAAACACAGTGTAAAGTGAAGTTCTCACTTAGAGTCATTGACAGGTTCTTGGAAGCTGCAACTTTAGGCAAAATGATGTACATCAGGCCCTGAAAAGCACTGTTTCATTACAATGTTGATGAGAAACAACAGTTTATGTCATTTTGCCTAAAGTTGCCATTTCCAAGAACTTATTAATGACATTATATGAGGACTTAATGTATCTCTCTGAGATCCTGTTTTCAATTCTTTTCTATAAATACACAGAATTTGGACTGTGGGATTACATGGTGGTTCTATACTTAATTTTTGAGGAACCTCCATATTGTTTTCCACAGCAGCTGCACCATTTCAAGCCCACTGACAGTATGCAAGGGTTCCACTTTCTCTACATTCTTGTCAATGCTTGTTTCCATTTTTTAAAATAATAGCCATCCTAAGCATTATGAGGTGATATCTCATGGTTTTGGTTTGCAATTCTCTGATGATTAGTGATACTGTGCATCTTTTCATATTTTTTGGCCATTTGTATATTTTCTTTGGAGCAATGTTTATGCAGGTCTTTAGCCCATTTTTATTTTTATTATTTTTTTAATAGAATAGTAATTGGTTAAATATGGGATACATGTGCATGAAGGGAGACAGTTTGAGATGAGCCATGGGAATGGAATGTTTCATCATTTTTCTTTCTTTTTCAAAAAATTTATTTATTTTACTTTAGGTGCATAATATATCTGGCATTTCTCCCCATGTTATCCCTCCCCACCCTCCCCTCCCTCCCGAACCCCTACTGTCTCTCCCGTATCCCCCCAACTGCCCCCAGTGTGTGATGCTCCTCTCCGAGTCCACATGTTCTCATTGTTCAACACCCACCTATGAGTGAGAACATACGGTATTTTAGCCCATTTTTAAAATGGGTAATTTTGTCGTTATTGAGTTGAAGGAGTTCTCTATATAGTCCAGATATTGATCCCTTATCCAATATATGGTTTGCAAATATTTTCTCCTATTCTGTAGATTAGCTTTTTACTGTTGATTATTTCCTTTACTATGACTGTTAAATTTTTGCTTATTAAAATACCTATTAATTTAAATCCTTCATAGTGTAAGTTCTTATAATATAATATGTGTTATTTATAGTTATAGATAACACAAATTGCTAAGTAAATTGCTCCTTCTACCTAGATTTCCAGGCTATTCCCAGATTATGATACCATATGGCAGTGTTCCTCAAGGTATTGTTTATGAGCCATTTGCATTGAAATCTTCTGGGGGTACTAATATACAGAATCCTAGACCCCATACCTTTCCTAGTGAACCAGAATCTCTGGAAGTGATTCTGGGAATCTAGTTTTATAACAGGCTTTGCAAGTGATTCTTAAGCACATTAAAGTCTGAGAACCACAGCTAAATGGCACCCAAGGAAAATTCTTTCTGGAAATGAGTCTTTCTTGAACAAACTACTGGATTATAGGCATGGGAGCAAAAGAATCATAAGTGGCCAAAATAAGGTCAGTTCTACAGGGTACATCTGAATGTCTCATTAGAAGGCAGCTGGAGCCAGTGCTAACTAACATCTCTTTTTATATATGTTCTAACTCTACACACCAGAGACAATTAATAAACATCTTAATATTTCCTGACACAAATACATTTCGTTTTGCTCTATTACTTTCCAAATCCACAGCATCAAAATTGCTACTTTAAAAAATCATTACAATCGTCATCCATTCATTTCAGTTCAATAGTTTATCAGATATGAACTGAGCATCTAATGAATATGTGCCAGTCACTCTTCCTGGCCTCAAGTACAAATCAGGTCTGTCCAATAGAAATATACTGTGAGCTACATATGTAAGTTTAAAGGTTCTAATAGCCACGTTAAAAAATTTAAAAACAGTGAAATTAATGTTTATATATTTTATTTAACCCAATATATCTAAACTATTATTTCAATATATATTCAATATAAAAGTGACTGATATATTTTATATTAATATTTTTGCACCAAGTCTAAAATATAGTGTGTATCTTATACTTTCAGCAAATCTCAATTCACACTAGCCATATTAAGTACTCAAGAGCCAAATGGGGTTAGTAGATACCGTATTGAACAGTGCTACTTTAGCAATAAAGACAGATATATAATTTCCAGAATCAGGAGAGCCTTGACATTTGCGATGAACATATAACAAGTCCCCTTAATGAATCCCCAAATTTGTAAGTTCTGCTGTAAAAATATTTTCTCTGTAAAATGGAATACAGTCTACGATTAGCTACAACTTCATGATTCTGCAAAAGAAGCTATTTCTCCGCTTCTGCCACAAGGCACTTATGAAACAAGCCCAAAGTGAATGGTGTCACATCTCCAGCTTTTTAATGACACCGAAAAGACATCCTAAAGATCTTGTGGTCATCTTACCTTGGGAGATGAGCAAAGAAGGGCAAGTATCGAGATGCTTAGGGACTGTGAGTACATGATATTGTCACAGTCAGCACAACTTGATCACATGAATGTGTATGTTTCACAATTAAATTGTTTCCTCAAAGAAGACAAAGCAGTGGCACCAATAATTAAGATCTGCTCAAAGCAGCAGAGGCCCAATGGTTAACAGATCAGTGAAAAGCAAGTTTCTCATTTTGATAAAACAACCCTGGGAGTGTGGGAATGAGTTTGTGAGAAGAAGGCTCTGTGTCTAAGGCAGAAATAAAAAGGAAGGAAAGGCAACTTCCTGCTCAGAGGTAGAACTGCTGCTGAGGTCAGCACCCTCTTCTTAGGTGATGCTAAACCCTTTAGATTTTCCCAGGCTGCACCTTGATGTGGTTGCAATATATTCACCTCACGGTCCAACACCAGGCATTAAAACCACTGTTGTTCTCAGCCACATCCATTTAACTGAGAAACCACCTTGCTCTGTGGGAAGAATTGAGGGAACAAGGGGGAAGGATACTTTGTTCAGGTTTCATGTTGGGATTCTATGCAATAACTATGCTCATTTTTCCTCTTTATATATGCTTGCTGTGCTGAGTCCTCAATTTTATTCCCCCATGTAGATGGGCAAAAGACTGTAGCAATCATCCCACTTGACATTACTTGCTAGAGCCATTTAAAAACCACTTTAGAGGGCTAATATCCAGAATCTACAAATAACTTAAACAAATTTACAAGAAAAAAACCCCATCAAAAAGTGGGTGAAGGATATGAACAGACACTTCTCAAAAGAAGACATTTATGCAGCCAGCAAACATACTAAAAAAAGCTAATCATCACTAGTCTTTAGAGAAATGCAAATCAAAACCACATGGAGATACCATCTCATGCTAGTTAGAATGGTGATCATTAAAAAGTCAGGAGACAACAGATGCTGGAGAGAAGGTGGAGAAATAGGAACACTTTTACACTGTTGGTGGGAGTGTAAATTAGTTCAACCATTGTGAAAGACTGTGTGGCAATTCCTCAAGGTTCTAGAACAAGAAATACCATTTGACCCAGTAATCCCATTACTGGGTATATAACCTAAAGGATTATAAATCATTCTATTATAAAAACACATGCACATATATGTTTGCTGCGGCACTGTTCACAATAGCAAAGACTTGGAGCCAACCCAAATGCCTATTGATGATAGACTGGACAAGGAAAATGTGGCACATATACACCATGGAATACTATGCAGCCATAAAAAATGATGAGTTTATGTCCTTTGCAGGGACATGGATGAATTGGGAAACCATCATTCTCAGCAAACTAACACAAGAACAGAAAACCAAGCAGCACATGTTCTCCCTCATAAGTGGGAGGTGAACAATGAGAACACATGGACACAGGGAGGAGAACATCACACACCAGGGCCTGTCAATGGGTTGGGGGCTGGGGGAGGGATGGCATTAGGAGAAATACTTAATGTAAATGACAGGGTGATAGATGCAGCAAACCACCATGGCACGTGTGTAACTATGTGACAAACCTGCATGTTCTGCACATGTACCCCAGAACCTAAAGTATAAAACAAACAAAACATTTTAGGTGGGGTGTGATGCCTCATCCCTGTAATCCTAGCACTTTGGGAGGCTAAGGTAAGTGGATCACTTGAGCCCAGGAGTTTGAGACCAGCCTGGGTGAACATGGCAAAACCCCGTCTCTACAAAAAAATAACAATAAGGAGAAATTAGCTAGGCATGGTGGCACATGCCTGTAATCCCAGGTACTCAGGAGGCTGACACGGGAGGATCAATCGAGCCCAGGAGGTCAAGGCTGCAGTGAGCCATGATGGAGCCACTGCATTCCAGCCTGGGTGACAAAGTGAGATCCTGTCTCAAAAAAGAAAAGACAAAAGAAAAAACCAAAACAACCCATTTTGAAAAACTGGACAGCCTGGCCAAGAATAAGATACACATAAAGTGTTTTCCTAACACCCAAAGGTACATAGAATGTTAAAACAAGCCAGGTTGTAAGTACAGAGTTTGATTCATTGCTACAGAGTAGAGAGGAGTCAGTTTGTCCCTAGCTGCCTTGAACCCAGACACTAGATTCTTCTCCTTGGAAATATAATCTAAGAAGGCATTTTCATTCCATATAAGCTGGCTTCAGCTGCAATGAACACCTGTTCTGACCTAGAACTCTTTTTCTATGCACTTCCTCAAGGCAGTGAAGTTAGCTGATGGAACTTCTGATTACTTTTGAATTATGCAAAGAATCTAAAATTCTTGAGCCAATCCTTGTTCAAAGTAAAGATAAGATCAGTAGTCATTCCACTATACTGGTATTCTCAACCTACAAAATTTGACTAGTTTTCAATATCTTTTCTTTCATACACTAAAACACATCAGGCAGTAACTGGGTAAAACTCAAATGTAGTTAACTTTTCTTCAGAGAAGCAGAAATGTGTACCTTCTCGTCAGTTTATTAGATCAACTATTTCTTTTTAATATGGAACTGGCTTCCTCTTGAATCATGTTTCCTAAGCACATCATGTTACCTATGCAAAGACTCATGTCCAAATTAATTACCTTTACAACTTCAGTGGTAGAATTTTCTCTTCCATTCAGTGCGTAGCTCTTCCGTTGGTTAAAGTACCAGCTGAAACAATCCAGAATCCCTTTTTCTTGTGTCTGTACTGAGCATATGGTGGAGTCTCTTGAATTGCATATCTGAACCAATGCCAAATTTGTCATTTTCCTCATTAATTTATTCATAATTTCTATTTTCTATATAAAAAATTGTCATTACCTTAGAGCTCTTCAGTTCTTTGGGAAGTGGAGGGCCATTTTTTTCCCCCATAAGAAACACGCTTTTTTCAGACCAGGCGCAGTGGCTCACGACAGGAAGGAATCCTAGCACTTTGAGAGGCCAAGGGAGCGGGGTTGCTTGAGCTCAGAAGTTTGAGACCAGCCCTGGCAACATGTTGAGACCCTGTCTCTACCAAAAATACAAAAAATTTGCTGGGCATGTGTGGGGATCGCTCCCGTTCACGGTGCTTAACTGTACCATGGCCATTTTGAGCTTGAGCCCATACACGTTTCACCTCTCACCTGGAGGCTGTTGAGCTGAGGGAAGGGATGAAGTGTTGATGCATAACTTCTGCAAAG
>CAUYLG010039475.1:0-42500 GCA_963573385.1 Cacajao melanocephalus
ACTGCAGCCTCCGCCTTCTGAGTTCAAGTGATTCTCCTGCCTCAGCCTCCCAAGTAGCTGGGACAACAGGTGTGTGCCACCATGCCCAGCTAATTTTTGCATTTTTAGTAGAGACAGGGTTTCACCATGTTGGCCAGGCTTATCTTGAACTCCTGACCTCAGGTGATCCACCTGCCTCTGCCTCAAGTGCTGGGATTACAGGCTTGAGCCACTCCGCCTGGCTTAAATGCTTTGTTTCCATACCTAGTATTTGATCCCTGGGAATTCAAAAGAACATTTTAATAATTGCTTATAATTGCTAAAAGTATGGAAAAGCCTGTGTTTAATGCTTCAATCCTCAGGGCTCTTATTTGGTGAGAGAGATGTGTCACTTGTTCGTGTGGTTTGTTAAGCAAGTTTTTATTATTACAAACTTTGAGGCTGGCAGCTCTTCAACCCTTACACTGTGCAGACTTCTAGGTTAAACAGTTTCTAATGGGGGGGGGTGCCAAGTTTTGATATTTGTCAGTCTGGCAGTGATGGATTCAACACCAGGGAGACTCATTAAAATGGAGCCTGGGCCCTCAATCAGCTGTCAGTTTTCTAGCATGCGTGGCAAAACCCAAAATGTCTTCTGGGCTTGGCTGGATTTCTGATAGATTGGGTTGCCCAAAAGAGGAGCCAAGGTACATGGTTTTCACATGGCACTGGAAATCATTTATCATTCCAAATGAATGCTGTATATAGTAATCAACAACATTTGGGGATAGAATCATTTTGGGAAAACTACAGCCATTTGTGATCAATTAGGGACATAATCTGATAATGACAGCAGTGACCATGGGGTTGAATGTGTTTATCATTATAGCTGCAAACATTTAAAATGAATGCCCAGTTTATTGCACTTCAGATTGGCTAATAGGAACATGTAGGAATGCAGTGGCAATATTTATTAGATCTAAACCTTAAATACAGCTCATTGAAGAAATGAAAAGTAATCTAAATTTTCCCAAAGACTGTTCAAGTATTGTTGTAGCAGCTGTTCTAGGAACATCTGTGTATCATCCATCTGTTTAGTATCTAAATCAAATTTTTCTTTGTGTTGTATTATTTTATTGTTGCTTTACTGTCTGAAGTTACAACTATAATATTTGGTTTAAAGAACTCTGTCTTACTCTAGAATTGCTCATAAAAGAAAGGTGATATTGTCACACCTTTTGAGATATAATTTTATTTTCTTTGATTTCTGTTTATTTCATATTGTTTATATTCCTGTTATGGATGCCAACAGGAGTGATAACTAGAAAGTATATAGGACTTTATTCCACAGATTTCAAAGTTGGTGGTTTACAGAAAATATAAAGCATAACGCTTTTAATTGGAGATATTATTTCTAAATGACAAGAAAAAGACACCACATATAAAACAGTAAAAAGATCAAATGAAAGAATTGATATCGATATCTAGCTGTAAAAAACTCTATGTTCTTAAGAAATCTCAGAGTTAGGGCTAAATTTATTTGTTCATTGTAGGACACATTCAGTTAACCAAAACTAAATTCTAGCCTTTGCCCTGGCTCCCTTGGTTTAATAATAATACATGTTTAAATGAAAATTCATAAATTCACTTTTACCTTTCATACTACAGTGATTCAACATGACTAAAGAGAAAAAAAATTGGTTTAATAAGGCCAATTCAGTAAACATTTGCTCAAAACTTTTAAAATAACTGAAACAGCAGCAAAACAAATTCATGGCAAAGGAATTAATTTATAGATGTTCACTGGTATATGATGAATATAATTATTTTTGTGATCTAAGATTTCTTGTAGGTAACTGAAGTTTAGAGCTTAAATAGGATTTAACATCATTTTAGCACCTAAATATAATTCTGTTTAGGTGCTCCCCTTATACATGAGGTGAAAATTATTTTTGTAATAGAATCTCATGAAACAAAATATCACGTAAATTACAGTATGCCTTATAATCATCTACCTTCACTCTCATTTACTTAGGGGGTTCTTGATGAATCTTTTCAGTGCATTCTTCAAAGATCTTTTATTATATGCCTTTCAGTGAGAATGCACAAGGATGGGGAAGAGAATATTATTATTGTTCCAAGAAGCATGTGAGATTTGTAATACCATTTATGAGAAAATAACCTTTTAATGAAATGGCCATGATCTGTTGTTATTTAATTTAATTTTTACCTTTTTGGTGTGAAATTGGTGCAAACTTTTCTCCCTTTAGGAGAGCATCAGTTACTATGGTAACAATTTCATTGGCAGAAATAGAATTTTCAAACACTACACATACAATGTAAAATTAATGTACGCATGGGATTGGAATTTATCCCTTTGTAGTTAGAAAGACAATCATAAAGCTGTTCCCTTATAAAGCGCTGGGGCAATGGCCACTGCAAGGATTATGTATCTATCCACCTGTGCAACCAAAGCAATGGCCTACTTGGGACTTACCCAGGGAAGTTGGCTTTAAGTTGTGAGAATTTCTTTTTTTATCTGCTATACCAAATTTAAATTTCCTGAGTCTACTCTTTTTTATCTTGCCAGACTTTAATATTTTCTTCTGACAAAAATATGACCAATTTTATCCTTCTTTACACATATTTAAAACCAAGAACCAGTCAGAATGATAATTTTCTGTCACTGGCAAACTTTCCTTAGCGAGTGGAATTAGATCCAGCTGACTCTTTGTGGCTGGCTTTGATATGCTGCATTGCCCATGGTTGGCCATTCATCAGAGAACCAGTCGTGACCCTCAGATTAAGCACACAGTGTATATGAAGTGGGACTGGAAAGGAACAGGAGGGTGTTTAAGTGGGTTCTCTTTTAGATTCAGCTTATAACTGAAGTAAACCAGAAGCATTCCAGATGTTAGGAGGTCTCCGTAGGCTGTTACAGTCCCTCAGATGCATCCATAAAAATATTCACTCCTTCTCCTGCCTCTCAAGTGACACATGGAAAATAAAATAATTGATAACTGCCAAGTTGGAGCATGTAGCTTGGTGTGAGGGTCAGATCGACCAGAACCTCAGAACTGGTTACAGTTAATCGCCCAATTGCAGAAAATGTTTGATGCCAGCTGTCCCTCCACTGTGGAAGAGTGGCTGAGATGACACATTTCCTGAGGGGAGCTAGGGCCGCAGGAAGAGAGGGTAGAAACTGACCCACACACTCAACTTTTTTCTTCCCGAGTCAGCAATCAGGAAAGTCACAGCACCTCCTGTGGGGCAGAGTAACAGGGAAGACCACCTGGGAGGGGGAGTATCAGGAGTTATGCTCCCCTTCCCAGCAGCCACACACGCAATGAACTACCGAAGCCTTCTCTGGTCTCCTAATTGCTTGATAACTCTCAGTTTGTTTCTCAGCTCTGGATTCCACCAACATTGAGAGACTTCGACCGCTTCCTTCAGGACTCTACTTTCAGGTTCTTACCTGTCGCCCTTCCACCTCCGCTTGACATCCCTGTGGGCCAAACTAGTCTCCTTACCTCATCCTCCTTGTCTGCTTTCAGGACCAATGGTCAGATAGCCACTTAGAGGTTGCTCTTTCAGCACCCTGACCTATATCCACAACTTCTGAAGATGAGTTCAACTAATGCCTGCCCAGGGTAATTCTTTATCTGCTTTCTCCACTCTTCTACTTCAATTGACAAGCACTTCCAGAGAAAGGCACAGCCTAATATCAATTAGTTAATCCTGAAAAAAGAAATTGACATTAATAATGGAGTTAGAGTTGAGGAAGAAGCGGTTAGTTTCCATTGAACCCTCCGTATTTGTGAGATATCCTTTATTGGTATCTGATTAATTTTGTGTGGAAAAAATTTCATCCCACATATGAAGGCTTCAACACTTTTTACTAATTGCAAGAAAACAACCCCTAACCTTCTCATTCTCCCAGATGACCATACCTGCTACTTTATTGAAAGTTAAAAAAACAAAAACAAAAAAATCCTTTAATTTGGACTTTTTCGGTTTCTTCTGTGTCCCGAACTTTCTCCCCACATTTTCTTTTATTCCCTTTAGTTTAGGAAATATCCTTGTTTGTAATTTTAATGCCAGCCCATTTCCCGGTGCCTGTCCTTCCGTCCCGCTGCACAGCTTTGGGGACCCTGATTCCCTGGCAGCTGCCCTCTCTTTTGCTTCTGTGAATAACTTTCTGTTCACTGGCTCTTCCCTCTCTACCTACAAACATGTTCAAATGTCCTTATTTAAAAATATCCCTTAGGCCCTTTCATCTTCTCTAGAGATCTCTTCTTGTTCACTAACAAATTCCCCAAGACTAATCTACATTTGTTGCCTCCTCCTCTTAAGGATTTATTCAATCTCTAACGCTTGGAATTTGGACTTGGCTTTCAATAACTCTGCTGAAACATTTGTGGTGATGGACATCTTCCTGAGGGCTGTAATCGGGAGTTTCGTTTTTTTTCCTTAACCTGTCTTCAGCTTTTGACTCTAATGACTACCTCTTATTAAAGCCCTGCCTTTTTCCTGGGTTTTCACTTTCCTGACTGTTCTTGTTATCTTAGGGAGAAAGAACATTTTCTCCCTTTCTTAGTCATTTTCTACTATTACATGCTTTGTAACGTTAATCTTGTGACTGCTAGAGGTTCAATAATTACCTCCAGGCAGATGATGCTGCTATTTTAATGAATTCTAAGGCCCAGTTTCTAACTCACTAATATTCATCTACACCTCATATTGCAACAGTGCCTAAAGATCGACATGAAGGATCAGCCTGTTTATCCCTTCAAATACCCTCCTTCTGAATTCTGGTTTCCATTATTGACCAAACTTTCCTTCCACCTCTCAAGCCCCTCTTTTTATTCACATCAATTCAATTCCTACTGATCTACCTCATCCAGGACTCTTGAAACAAACTTTCTATACTTATTCCCACTACAACTGCCCTAGTTCTGACCTCAGTTGTCTGTAGCTTAGATTATTCAGTAGCTGCTTATTATCTCTCTCTCCCTCGGTGCCTTCCAACTTCAATTTCACCCACATACACGAGACGAATCCCCCTAAAGCAACACTCTGCTTGTGCTGTAACTCGATGTTAAAGTTGAAATTTCAGCAATATTCTAGACTAGCCACAGATTTTCAAAGGAGATATCAGAGAGTCAGCTTCATAACTCTGAAATTCCCCACCCATAAGGAATGTTCTGATGAGTTGGGAGATTGAAGTTGGGAGATGATTTCAAGGATGTTATCAGGAAGAGCTGTGCTGTGAGCCCTACCCTCTGGCAATCAGCAGAGATGGGAGGATCCTCAAGACTAAAGAGCGGTGCTTCAATGCGGGGCACTCGGAACGCTCACTACATGTTCCCCGAAGTTGAAGGGTACTGCAGGATGGTCCCTGGCTCCTGCGAGGGTAAGCTGAGGCTGCGTGGTATAGCACAGTAAAGGGCTGGCCCTAGAATGCCCATGCACAGCCCCTTCAGCAGGAACATTAGTCTGGGATGGTTTGAAAGGGGATTCCGCTCCAGAGAGCAGATGTCAGGGTGGAGGGACCCAAGTAAAGTTGTGTGAAGAATATTACTAGAGATAGAAGCTGATGGGGATGAGGAGAGGCTAGTTGAAGGCAAGATCCAGGTTCTGTCAAAGTTGTTGCAGGCAGTGGGGGTGGGTAGGGGCACAGGAGACTCTGAAGAAAGTATGCAAGAAGTCAACTCCAAGTAGTTTCTAGGTACGGAAATGACAAAACCTTCTCACAATAGTATTAGACAAGGATGAATTCTTCTAACCACCATGTTCTTCCTTCCCACTGCTACCCGCTTCAGCCTTGGTGGATAAGAAATATCAGCTCTCAAGTGAGATAGCTGCTCATCATGAGACAGAAAAAAAGGTCAGTTGCATGCTGCCTGCAGGCATGCAGTAGCCCATCTGCTGGTGAAAGAAGGGCAAGGCATTACATCCGAATGAGGGTTGAGGGGTTGACCAGCGTATTAAATATGATTATCTTAATCACTGAATTAAAATTATATCTGGGATAAAGTAACCATTTCTATCAATTAAGATTGACCTAAAACATTATGAGACTCAGCATTTTTTTTTCCAGGGAAGAAGGACAGCCTTCCTGAGCAGATTTAAACAGATAGTTAGAGGCTCTTTAAAAAAAAAGTTGATTTCATGATGACATGCTATAGGTCTTGCTTGTATGGTAAACTGAACAAAGTCACTGATGTTTTTTTCAGGGTCTGCTGAAATAGAGCAGACCTTGCATGGTGGCTTTTAGGAGGAATATCTTTCTTTAGCCTCATTTTTTACATATTTCATGCTTCCTCTGGTTGTGGCGACTGAAAAAGCAAAGATTTGAATGCCATGTTTGCTACTCACTAACCAGGCATTTTTGGACAGATTCTATAGTCTCCAGAGACTTTCTTTCCTTATCAAGGGTCTCAGTCTATTTCAGGTTGCTAAAATGAAATATCTCAGGCTGGTTAGTTTATACAAAGCAGAGGTTTATTTGCTTATAATTCTGGTGACTGCAAAGTCCAAGATTGGGCAGCTGCATCTGGTGAGGGCCTCATGCTATTTCAACTCATGACAGAAAGTGAAAGGGGAGCAGGCATGTGCACAGAGATCACGTGGGGAGAGAGGAAGTAAAAGAGAGAAACCAAGGAAGCCAGACTCTTTGTAACACCTTGCTCTCATAGGAATTAATCCAGTCCTCTGAGAGTAAGAACTCACTCCCCTAAGAAGGATTTATGAGGGATCCATTCATTCCATGACCCAAATACCTTCCACTGGGTCCCACCTCCCAACACTGCCACACAGGGGATCACATTTCAGCATGAGTTTTGGCAGAGATAAACCATATCCAAACCATAGCATCAGTGGAATTGACTCATGTGTACTCTGTAAAGTTTATTGTGAGGATTTAGTTAGAAAATGTATCTGAAATACTTAACATGATGTATTAGTTATCTATTGCTGTGTAGCAAATTACCTCAAAATTTAGCAGCTTAAGACAACACGCATTTGTTATTTATTTATTTATTTTTTGTACTTTAGGTTCTGGAATACATGTGCAGATCATGCAGGATTGTTGCATAGGTACACACATGGCAATGCGGTTTGCTGCCTCCATCCCCCCATCACCTATATCTGGCATTTCTCCCCATGTTATCCCTCCCCACCATCCCTACCTCCTGCTGTCCCTCCACTAGTCCCCCCCAACATACCCCAGTGTGTGATGCTCCCTTCCCTGTGTCCATGTGTTCTCATTGTTCAACACCCACCTATGAGTGAGAATATGTGGGACAACGCATATTTATTATCTCAGAGTTCTGTGAGTCAGATACCCAGTGCAGGACAGCTGGGTGTTTCTAGCTCAGGGTCTCTCACAGGGCTCCAATCCAGGTGTCTGCTGGAGCTGCTATCATCTTGAGGTTGGACTCACAGAGGCTCCACTTCCAAGCTCCCTTCTGTGACTCCTGCAAGGACTCAGGTCCTGGCTGGAGGTTGGCTGGAGAAATCATTTCCTTTACATAAGGCCCTTCCATGAGACAGCCCACAATGTGTCACCTGGCTTCTTTCAGAGTGATTGAGGGAGAGAGTGAACCAAGCAGAACTCACAGTATCTTTTTAATCCAATCTTGGAAGAGATCTTTCACTATATCTGTACTATGTTATTCATTCTGAGTAAGTAATTATATCATTATATTCAGCCAATAAGCAAGAGGAGAGAATTGCAGAGGGTGTGAATAACCACAGGCAAAGATCATTATAGGCCATGCTGGAGGCTGCCTGCTATGTACAGGGTCTAAAACCAATGCTATTTCCTACTTTATATATCCTCACTCAGATTTCTGTACACTTTTCTCTCACTTCTCCAGTTGAAGGCATTCTCTAATTCTTCTGAGTTCATGGAACACATTGTTTGTTTTTCTTATCACTTTCTTTCTTATATTTATTTGTTCATTAACTCTACTATAATAAGGACACAGAGATGAAATAGTTTTCCTGTGCCCAAGAAGGATCATCAAGTTGCTCAACTCCAAGGGAACTGGCTATAGTGTATACACTATGCCTTTAACTGAGTCACAGAAGTGCTTTTTTCCCAAGGAGCCCATTGTTTAGCAAGAAGAACAGATCTGAAAATTAATAGTCATTATAGTAGAGTGAAAATCCAGAAAACTATCTGGCGAATCTGAGAATAACTTCATGGAAGAAAAAAATGTGTGAGCTAGCATGGAACAATGAAAAGGAGTTTTCCAGGCAAAGAAAGAAGCAAAGCACATTGTAGACTTAAAAGAGTAAACAGTTTCTGCCATCTCAATTCTCCGTCTGATTCTCCCTGCTCCATGAGGGCAATTGGCAAACTATAGCTCACAGTCCAGATCAGACCTGATGCAAATACAGTTTTATTGCAATACAGACACATCCATTGTTTTACATATTTTCTCTAGCTGCTTTTATGATACCACAGAGTTGAGTAATTGTGACAGATTTTTTTATGGCCCATAAAGGCTGAAATATTTGCTGTCTGTCCCTTTAGCAAAGACTGTTGCTGACTTCTGCTCTCTGATATAGTGAGAGCACATGGTACAGAAGTGGGTGCTCAGGTGTTTGCTAAACAAAAGAGCTGAATAATCATCAGTTGGCTGTGATCCCTCTGTACACAGCTGAGTAACAAATGAATCAGCATTCATTCAACAGCTTAGATGATTTCATACCAGTGATTCTCAACAAATGTTCTAACTGACACATGGCTGTCCATAGTAATTTGAGTCTTTTTTTTTTTTTTTTTTTTTTTTTTTAGACACAGTATTGCTCTGTCGCCAGGCACCAGGTTGGAGTGCAGTGGTGCGATCTCGGCTCACTGCAACCTCTGCCTCCCAGGTTCAAGCAATTCTCCTGCCTCAGCCTCCTGAGTACAGATGCGCGCCACCATGCCCAGCTAATTTTTATATTTTAGTGGAGACGGGGTTTCACTATGTTGGCCAGGATGGTCTCGATCTCTTGACCTCGTGATCCGCCCACCTCGGCCTCGCAAGTAATGAGAGTCTTTTAAAGCAAAAAATAAACAGCAATTGTGCTAGTCTTTAGATCTGAGAGAACAGTGATGTAGGTTTTCCGGCTTAGGATATGTCATTTAAATGAATTTTTAATGAAATTTTTTTCTTCCAGAAAATCAGCCATGCAAGTCAAGGAAAGATATGACAGACATAACAATGAAACTTGTGTAAAGAAAGGATGTTATAAGCCTAATAATAGCATAAAATATCTAGGATAATTTTTCAGAATTTCCTCTCCACTGAGCTTGAGGAATATCTTTCATGCCATTGATTGTTTTAAGAACATCTGACATCATCAGCCACTAATTCAGCATCAGGTGGCTTACACAATTTTTGCAGTTGAGCAAGTTCATGTTCATAAAGCAGTACCACAGGCACATTCACTTGACTTGAATGAACCACAAGAAATTTCAGATATTAAAGTGAGGTAGGTAATAGAAGTTTGTTGAAACATTCCTTTTAAAAGCCTTAGGTACCCACTGAATAAACCAAATTGTCATAAATATTTGTATCAAAACTGACTGGTGATTAAATTTCAGCTTTTTTTGTCTAGTCACGTCAAATGGAACACAAGAATGGTAGAATGATGAATGAACTGAAATGTTTCAGAAAAACCAAGTTTCTGTATTCCTTTGGTTTGTTTGTTTCTGAGATGGAGTCTTGCTCTGTCATCCAGGGTGGAGTGCAGTGGCGTGATCTTGGCTCACTGCATCTCTTAGAGAGCTCATTAAAAGCAGTTTGCAAAGCCCAGCTCCAAGAGTTTCTGACCCAATAGGCTTGAGATGGAACCATGAGAACATGCATGTTTAACAAGTTCCTGGGTGACACTGATGCTACTGGCCCAGGAACTCAAATCTGAGGGACTCAAATCTGAGGTAAAGACCGAGAACTTCTGACTTTGACTGATTGCCATTCAGCCTCTAGGCCTGGGGACATGTATGGCTTTCCCAGAAGTCATGACATGTGCACTCAGAGGTTGCAAGAAGCTTCTCAGAGGTTTTACTGCATTGTTCCTCCTTTTTAATCTAGTGGCTAGAAATATTTTAAGGCTCAAGTCCTTATTAAATTGTGATCAGATGTCTGTCAAAATGACACCTCACTTGTTTGGGAGCTCTGTTTATTAACTTTTTAAAACCTTTAGGTATGGTCAAATTTTTAGTTTTGCTAAAATACGTCTCCTAACAGAAGTGCTCAGTTTTGTAATGGGAACAATTAGCTAAAGACTAAATACCTGAATGACTTTTACTTGTGCTGTATTGATGGTTAACGAAAGAAAATTAAAAGTGTTTCACTGGAGTTTAGTTTTAAGATAGCTTAAAGAAGAATTATTTCAGTGATTGTAATTAGCTGTAATATGGGTAGTTGTACTTCTCGTGGGAGATATGACTCTTTTATACATGTAAAAACTATTCCATCTATTTTGAAGTTTTTATCAGCAGGTGTTTAGGTAGCAGGTGGAGCACTGGAAGCAGATTTTAAAAACCAGATTGTAAAAAAGTGCCATGGGGACAAAAGGAGAGAGATACTAACATATTTCCAGATACCCAGGTGTGTTCATCCTGGCCTAGGCTGTATTGTTTGCCAAACAATGGGAAATCTTAAAGCAGAGTGGATGAGAAAGGTGAACCTCATCTGTTGAATGAACTTTCCTTCCATTTTTCTCCAGGATCTTTCTCCTCTAAGACTTCCTGTATTCCCTATCCATTGTTGCATAAATCTCCAGTTTATGCAGCCATGGACAAACTGGAATTCATATGTTTATTATGTCAGTTTCCAGGGATCAGGAAACCACAGGCACAGATTAGCTGAATTCTCAGCTCAGGGTTTCCCAAGTCAAAATCAAGGTGATAGCATGGGGGTCAGTGTGATCCAGGGCCCAGCGTCTTTCTGTACGCTCTTAAGTTGCTGGCAGAATTCCTTTCCTCACATTTGTTGAACTGATGGCTCCCGTTTCTTGCTGGCAGTTAGCTGGAGGTCATTTCTAGCTCTTAACAGCCACTCTTCATTTCCTGTCACAGACCCTCTGTACGACAGAATAGTTGCTCCTTCAAAGCTGGCAGGAGAATCTCTCTAGTACTTCAAATATGGAGGCCAGGGCATCCAGAATAATCTTCCCTTTGGTTTGGTCAAAGTCAACAGATTAGGGATTTCATTTACTTCTGCAAAATTGTCTTCACTTTTGCCTTATAAAGTAATCTAATTATGAAAATGACATCCTTTCACATTCATAGGTCTTGCTCATACTCCAGGAGAAGGGATTACACAAGAGTATGCACCAGTCTGGGTATCTTGATCACCTTCTCAGAATTTTACTCACTACACTTCCCCTTCCCCTCCATCCCATCTTTTTCTCTTCTTGGTTGAGGCATGTATGCACATAAATATCTATGTGTATCTGCACCTGTATCATATCATAGTAACAGCAAAACGCGCAGAAAATAATAGAATTGTCAAGCCCATCAAAAAATGATTCGTGATTTTTCTCTGACAACTTATGGCTTATGAAAAAATTGAGATAATTCCAGCTTTGAAAGAGGCAAGTTCATTCAGACAAGTTGTTTTTTAAAAAAACACAGAACCTTTATAATAGCAAATCATAAAACAGTACTTTGCCTTGGGTCTGACAGGCTATTCTGACATAAACTGAAAAGGGTCTATTAAGTTCTAGATTTTAGGCAGAGCAAACAATATCAGCACATTTTAGTTCATTGCACCCAGCTGAAATGTGCTTTCCATGTCTTGAAGAAGAAAGATCTCAGGACTGTTCCAAATCCTGGTGTTCTAGTGGGGGTTAGGCTCTTATGGCAGGTTCAAGTGGTCTGCAAAATAAAGAAGGCATAGTAGGTGTTGTCTGAGATCTCTAGAACACCGGTGACATTGACTGCCCCATTCCAATCTTGTGTGTCCTAAGCCAAAGTAAAAATGACTTTTTAGAATAATGCTGTTCATCCAGATCCAAGAATAGAATTAAAACCACTTGGCAATTCGCTTCTTTGTGTTAGTAGAGTAATTGTTGAGATAAAGCCAGCAGATAGATCCTGAATTTTAAAAAGCCATATATAGAAATTGCTGCCAGTTGATCCATAAAAAAAGAGAAAATCTAAAAATTCAGCTTACTAACTAAAGGGAAAGAAAAACCTCTTTTGTTATAAGTTATACTTGTAATTTTCTGAGTTAATAATTGTCAATAAACATGTCTTATAGATGGTGAAACTGGTACATAAAAATAGCAGAAAATGTGTTAGGTTATTGTCCCTAAAGTTCCTTTGGGGGCTTTTTGTTGGTTTTAGTTATTATTACAAAAAACCTGATATAGACAGTGTGCTAGTTGTGTGATATAGTACAGTATTTTAAAACAGGTTTTAAAATGCCATGGGCATGTACTTTATTTTACTGATTCTCAAAGGGGGTAAAAATGGTCCTAGGCCCCTAGGGTCTGTAAATGTGACCTTATTTGGAAATCGGCTCTTTGCAGAAAGTCAAGATGAAGTCACTAGAATGAGTGAGCCCTAACCCAATGTGATTATGACCTTTAAAGAGAGGGAAAATTTAGACACAGAGACACACACACAAAGAGGAAGAGGACATGAAGACACAGGGAGAATGCCATCTACAAGCCAACTTGAGGTTCACAGAAGCTGGGAGAGAGGTCTGAAATAGATTCTCCCTCAAAGCCCTCAGAAAGAACAAACCCTACCGACATGCTGGTTCCCAGCCTCCAGAACTGAGACAGTAAATTGCTGTTGTTTAAGTCACCCAGTTTGTGGTACTTTGTTGCAGCCATCCCAGGAAAGTAATATATATGGGGTCTTCAATTTATAACTTCTTTGTGCCTACATGATTTCTCCCAATTATTTCATTAATCTTATATAATATAATCATTCAAGATTTGATTTTAACACTTTTTATTTTACATATTTTTAAGTGGTTTTCAGTCAATGCCCCTAGTTATAAAAGACTTGCCATGTGTCCAGAAAGTGCCTAAGTTTCTACTCCCAAGAGTTCTCTTTCTGTTCCTTCAAAGGTATCAGCTACCATAGTGAGAGACTTTGGAACAAAAAATTTTCTCCTTCTCTGGCATTTATTATTGTTATAGGTACATTTTCTTTTGTTTATCAGCACAGAACCTGAAAACAAGCAGAATTGTGCTGGGAAATTTTCTTCCACACACAAAGATTTGGAAGATGTCTGGGGAGAGAATATAAACATGTGTTTTTTCAGTAAATCCATATGGGACTATATCTGGTAGTTTTCCATGGGGGGAAAAACCTGAGAAATTGACCTTACCCAGCATGCTTCTGGGCCTGAACATATACCATTTTTATTGCAAGGGTTTTATCTATCTATCTATCTATCTATCTATCTATCTATCTATCTATCATCTATCTATCTATCTATCTATCTATATTTATTTTTAAAGAAAAATCCTCAACCACACAGTATAAGCTTTATAACACCAGTTCTGCTAGTGGCACACAGAGTGGTTCTGGAAAGTAAGTTTCTTACTCTTCTAATAATTGTAAACCATCTGCTAAGGTGATCTTTGGAGAACACCTACTTATACTTTAAAGTATATGTCACAGGGTAAAAAGTGGCACACAGTCTAGACAAAATATGCATAGTGAAGAATAATTCAAACCTGCTAACAGTAGTAGGTTTTGAATATTGAAATGGGAAATTTTCTTCTTTTTACTTTCTAAATTATTTAATATTATTTATATCATAGTCAAGATTAAAATAGCACATAATTTAAAAAAAACTAAAATGCCTCATAAGCATCAGCATTGTGCGTAATGTACAGACTGTCGTTCCTTTTTTGTTTGACTGACCAAACATGCTTGGGACTTGAGCACAGCAGACAAACCCATTATACGTATGAGGATGACCCAGTTCTGCAGGGGGACAGTTGACTTCCAGGTATGGTGTAAACTGAGGAAAGAACTGACAAGACAATGGCCAGTGGTTCAGCTAATCTATGAGACAGTATTGTCTGGGTACAAAATGGACTTTTTAAAAACAATTTAAAAACGGAATGACATATACCCTAATGGTCGTATGGTGCAAGAAAAATTTACAATCAGCATAAGTTTAAAATTCATAAGTACTCTTCACGGGCATACATTCTCTCAAAATAGTGTAGGAATTTATATTTTAACAATTTTTCCACAAAATTCATTATCTTGATTGAAGCTGCTGAGACAGATGGATGCAGTTATAGCAATCAAGATCAAAACAAGGAAACAATCCTTAGCTGTGGGTGGTGGTGTGCAATTTTATTTTTGTGTGTGTTTTTTGCTGGTGCATGTGTTTTATTCTGAAGACTTAGACTGACATATCTTAAGTGGTAATAATGAGAGGGAAACTAATAATGAGAGTTATTAGGTGTGAGCATTCTGTTATTTATTTTTTCTAACCTTTCCACTGTTACTTTCAAATAAGACCTGTGGCAGTGGCAAACACTATTTGCTGGAAAGGAAGGTTGTATGCTTTTGTTGTTTGTGTGTTCATGTTTGTGTGTGTATGGGGGGTAGGGCATGTGTGAATGGCGGTCTGCTGTTTTAAATTAACATTTTCCCCTAATGTCCAAAAAGAAAGGGATCAATCACAGCAATTAAATATTATTATTATTTTACAAAATTAATTGTGATCATTTTTGAAGGATTACTATTACACCTCGATGGGATGAGTGGTGGAAAACTAAGGCACAAGTGACATTGTGTTTATTATTTAGTGAGCACCTGCAGAGCACCAAGAGCCAGACTGACTGCTTATGTATATGTTATCTGATTTACTCTCATGACAGCACTCTGAGGTGGAGTCTACTGTCTCTACGTCACTGGAGAGGAAATTGGGACTAGGCAATTTATTCACTTTTTTAGTCTATTAGTTAGGGTAATCCCAGCTGCTGTCGCAAATAAACTTTAGGATTTCAAGGACTAAGCATAATAGATGTTGAATCTCATTGTGTAACAAATCAGTCGTGTAAATGCTCCTAATTAGCTTATCTCCCTGCAGTGACTCAGAGACCCAGATTTCTTTCATACTGTGGACCAATAATTTCTAAACCCTCGGTGTCCTGTGCATTTATCTGACAAAGAGGGGAAGAAAGGGCAGAGAAGGCAAACTCGCTTCCTAGAAGCTCTTGTCCAAGAGTGACACATAGCACTTGGACTCATATTCCATAGATAAGAGCAACTCAAATGGCCATCTGATTTGTAAGAGGGTGGGACAACATAGTTCCCATTGGATAGGCACATTGCACTGGCAACTTCACAATATATGAAGGATGATATACATTTTGATGTACAGAAAATTGTCCTGACTCTCTTGTTCATTAAGACAACATTGCCCACGCACTCAGTATGCATCAGTGGTTTTCATAGCACTGTAATTTTATTTCAAAGATTATATATGCAATTTCTATTCAGGAAACAGGTCAGATACTGATACAAGGATTTTACATTATGATAACAGAATTCCTTGTATTAATTGTCTTAATCTTTAATATTGATGTTGAGGTGAAAGCATAAATGATAGATTAATGGTGAACAAGGAACTATTTCACACAAAAGTTGGGAACAATTAAGAGTTATGCTTGCCTGGAATAACTGGCTCTGTTCTACTGGATGGTTAGATGGTTTCTCCCAGGGTTTCTCATGGTATTGGCAAAAATTTACCCTTATAAGGAGGAATTTTAAGAAATACTACAAATTTACCTCAGTTTTCTTTTGAAGACAGCAAGGAGGGTATTGGTATCTTTCTCTAGAGAGGGAGGGCCTTTGGGTTTACCCAGTTTGCAGGTTAGGGTTGTACAAGTGTGTATGTTGGGAAATGGTGACAGAGTGCTCACAGTAGCCATTCCTCCCACGTGACTCGAGCTTAGTTTGTCTTAAATTTTAGAAATCTGAATATTTGGATTGACGATCATCTTCAGTACTTTGATTTCACTCAATTTCAACCAAAATTCGAGGACATAGCAACCACAGAGTCAGATGAGTTAGCACTAAAATATATACTGGAAAGCCCCACTCCACATTTATGATTTTATAGATAAACTAACAATAAGCCTCAAAAACTTAGGCATAGCTAAGATTAGAATTCAGGTCTCCTGTGTCTGTGATTGCCATACATTTAATTGCCTTTTAATTCCATCCAACTCAACAAAAATGTATTGAGCACCCTTTGGGTACCAGGCACTGTGCTAGGTTCTAGGCTTATGGTGGAGTCCAAGGTAGACAGCACCCCATGCCACTTCCTGAGAAATTAGCTTTTAACTCTGATAGCCAAGGCTTCCTTACCTTAGATTGTGAATAGAATTGTGGCTGCCTTTTGCTTGGCTTCCTGCTGCAAAGTTACCACATTTCCTATCGTATTTGTGGAAGTCAAGATGATTTTTTTAGTCTTGTACCATTCAGCCTCCCTGTCTATGGTTATAAGTGCAATGAAAATACATGAATAGGTTTATTAACTTTAAATATAACATCATTTCATCTACTACCACCACTTCTTTTCTAGAAACTCAAATTTTAAGGCACAATTGTGATTTCTTTCTTTCTTTTTTTTTTTTTTTGAGATGGAGTCTTGCTCTGTCACCCAGGCTGGAGTACAGCAGTGTGATCTTGGCTTACTGCAACCTCTGCCTCCCAGATTCAAGCAATTCTCTGCCTCAGCCTCCTGAGTAGCTGTGATTACAGGTGCCCACCACCATGCCTGGCTATTTTTTTTTTTTTTTTGCTATTTTTAGTAGGGACGGAGTTTCACCATCTTGGCCAGTCTGGTCTTGAACTCCTGACCTTGTGATCCATCCACCTCAGCCTCCCAAAGTGCTGGGATTGCAGGTGTAAGCCACCATGCCAGGCCCACAATTGTGACTTTTAACTGGTATTTCAGACTCCAAAAAGACTCGGCAGCAACTGGACTGTCATAATTATATGCAGGGAAGTCCATGTAGTTGTTCAGTGGCGGTTTGCGGTGGTGATGAGTGACAGGACAGTCCTAATTTTCCAAAGGTTCACATGCTTGCCAGGTTGCCCATAAATAGCAGCCATGCCAGAGATGGAGAATAGTTATTGGAGATTAAAAATTATCTTTCTTTGGGCTAAGCTTCTAATAAGGCTTTTTGGATGAGGATTTTCCTTTTGACTGGTTAGCCAGCATTTTCTGCTTGTTTCAAGAGAAAAATACAATTTATCTGATTTCTAATTTCACTGCAGGTATGTCTGGGGATTGTGAAGCTGGATTACATGTTTCATGTGTCCCAATTTTTGTCTTAGAGCACATTTACTCAAGACACATCTTACTAATTGTGAGTAAATTCCCAATTTAATCCACCAATGCTCCTTCATGTTCTACCCCAAAAGGAAGAACTAGAACAAATCATCAAACTTATAAAGTAGCTGAAATGTAATACCATACAGCTGGATTAAATAAGGATAGTTTGGAAACTATCTTTATCTATCATCATTTCTGTTGGTGAATTCATTTCAAAATATGGTTTCAACTTACCAGCTTTCCATATGTAAAGCTGTATAAAAATAGTAATGAAGAAGCAAACAATTAACAATAACAAAAAAGCAGACAATAGGAGAGAATAAAACTTTAATAAAAACTTTCCGGGTTAGAAGGCAATTCATAGTTTATTTATGTTCAACTGCTTCATTTTACAGGTAAGAAAACCAAGAGGCTTCCAGATGATTCCCTCCCCCATAGTGGTATGAGTCATTCTCTGTCATTTGTGTTTTCCCAGCTGAGTCCCCAGACATTGTGAAGAGACAAGTTATGGTCACCATATGCTGTCTGACCCACACGAAACATGAGAATAATAAAATGGTTTATTTTGTACATGGTTGGGTTTTGGGATGGCTTTTTGTACAGCAAAAATAACTGAAACAGACTGAAAAGTTTGGAGCTGGCAGCCAGTTGATTGGGTTAAGTTTTATTCCTGGAGAAGAAAATAAGTATAATTCATCCTAGTCAATTTAGAGACATCTAATAATAGTTTTCTTTCTCACTCCAAAAAGTTAATTTTTTGGACTTCTTTTATATTAGCAGAGAATGTTAATCAGAAAGTCATATAGATTGCAAACCAATGTCAGCACAGAAAAACTGACTTTCCATGGCAACTGAGATAAAGTCTTGTTTTTAAAGTTCATCCTGAAATCAAAACAACTGTGCAGCCAGACCTCATAATCTTGAATTGATTTGTACACTGTTTTCTTGGTTTGAATCAATCTTTTTCTCCTGCTATAAATACATTCTTTTTTAATTTAATGCTTATGTATGCTGATTATCTGATTTTTTAAAATAGAATCTGAGTAAACATAGCAAAAATTCTACATTTTATATGCAGAATTATTTTGATGATTTTTACTGATGAAGAAATATATATGAGTATGCAATATTTTTATAATATTTTATTTTCTTTATGACCTTATACTACATTACCATTAAAAAACTTTTAAATTTAATTAAGTCACAAAACTACCTTTAAATACCCAAAGTGTGTTGGAGGCAGTCTAAATTCTGAAATAAATTAATAAAATGTATTTAACATTTGACAACAAATACTAGCTAGATTATAATGGAAAAAATAAGGTAGCCATATGATTTATTTTGTCTGACCTGTAATTTAGAAAAGAAATACAATTTTAATAATACATGGATAAGAAGATCCTTAATACATTTGTTATTATCCAACTGGGTTCTTCTTGCCCACTGCCCAGAAAATGCTAATACACTGAGGAAAGTAGGTGTTGCAGCAGAGAAAGAGTTTAATATTCACAGGGAGGCTGCACAAGGATGACTGGATATAATTCTGAAATCTGCCTCCCCAAGAATTCAGAGGCTAGGGTTTTTAAGAGCAATTTGGTGGGCAGGGGGCTAGGGAATGGGAGCTGCTAATCAACTGGGGATGAAATTGTGGGGATGTTGAAGCTGTCTTAATGAACTGAGTCAGTTTCTGAGTAGGGATCACAGAACCAATTGAGTCAGTTCTTTTGTGTGGGTCATGAGTCTGGTTGGCATCGGTTGGTACACCAGAGTGCAGACTCTGAAAAACATCTGAAACACCAGTGTTAGGTTTTTACAATAGTGATGTTATTTATAGGGGCGATTAGGGAAGTTTCTATTCTTGTGACATCTGGCTACATGACTCCTGAGCAATAAGTACATTAGGGGACACTGACTAGTTATTATTTAACTATGCCTAAATGTTATATGAATTCAGGCCTTTGCCACAATTCCAGGCTTATGGCCTTTGGTTAATGCTATACAGGCCATTTAGGTTCCTGAGTGAGGAGGGTGTTAGCTTTTGGAAGGGCTGCTATCATCTTTTTTTAAAAGTTAAATTATAAGTTAAATTCCTCCCATAGTTAGCTTGGCCTGTGTGCAAGGATGAGCATAGGCATTTGGCTTGTGGGATTACAAGCAAGATGGAGTCAGCCATGTTAGGTTTCTCTCACTGTTATGATTTTGCAAAGGCAGTTTTACATTGGTTTATCCTTGAATTTAGACTTTAACAGTTAATGATAGTCATGATTTTAAAAGCGCTCACTTTTAGTGTCCTCTCTATTACAAGTTTGTATTTTTTGGGAAGTAATAGATTCTCTTTACCCAATACACTAGCATTCCCCATAATAGAACATTTTTTTTCAAGTCCAAAAATGTTTATTTTTCTAGAAAAACAGGAAGAGATTTCAGTTTCTGAATATTTTTAATATTCTTACCCTCACAAATAGTCACTCTTCCAAACTTCTAGCTTAATGTTACAACTACCATAATCCATGTAGGGAACCTGCTTAGGTGAGAAATTCTCAGCCTAAAGAAGAGTGATGTTAGCATTAGAAATGAAATTATTATTTGAGGTCTCATGTCCATGCAGCCTTTCTGTCCTCTGATAGTTTATCGTTTTTATTTATGGAATCTTCATAATACTCAGCTACAAATCTTGTACTACACAATCATTTCTAGTATGAAGATTACTTTTTGAGATTCAGAAATGAAATTTTAAAAAATCAAAAAGGAAAACTAATTTCACTTTGATGTGCGTGTACAGATATGTATGAGTATCCGAACTTTTATTTTTCAACTGGAGTCTCATGGGATGTTGTGGTAGATAGAATTCTAAAAATAGCTCCCACATCCCCCCTTTCTCTGTGTACACACTCTTCACAATCTCTAGCACTGTTAGTTTCGTGGATTTTTCTTTCTTGATTAGAGTGTTACATGGCACAGCTGACTTTAATAAAGGCAGATTATCTGGATGGGCCTTACTAAAGGAAGTTGGAATTTGCTAGGACTGAGGCCAACTCTAGGAAGTGAGCATTGCCCTACCTAACAGTCAGCAAGGAAAGGGGAACCTCAGTCCTTCAACCTGATTCATCTGAATTCTGTCAACAAGAATCAGCTTGAAAGCAGGCTTTCCCATAGAGCTTCCATGTGAGAACTCAACCCAGCCAATTTCAACCCTTAGCAGAAAGCCCAGTCATATTGTATTGGAATTTCTTTAGAACTATGAACTAATGAGTATCATTTTAAGCCTTTAACTTTATGGAAATCTGTTATGCAGTTTTAGACAATGAAAATAGACATGAATTTTTTAGGGATTATTTTCTAACTTCAGCATTTATCTCTTAAATCTATTTACCAATGTTGCTTGATTCCTGTGCTCCTTTGCTTGTCTTGGAAGGAATAAGGCTTTGGTACAGTGAGAAGCAAAATTGCAGTAAATCTCTCTACCCAGTCATGCCAGTATGTGGGATATTTTCTCAGCAAAGACTGAAAAAAAATTTTTAAATTCTCTTCTCCATTAAGGTACTTAGGATTGAGTTCTGTGAAACTGTTATGATGAACAATTTTTTGCTGTCTTTACTGCCATCGAAGGGTTTAGAATAATTCCTTTGAGATTCTTGAAAAAAACAGCATTTTAACTAAAAGAAAATCTATGTTAAGAACTCACCTGTGATGAGAAATACTATGAGAATAGCTAAGAAAGAAGTGAACCTAGAAGGTTACACGTTTTCAGTTCAAATTCTTCCACAATTGAATTGTTCGCCCTATGTTTCCCTTTATTTTATCCATAGGATTGGTAAATAGTGAAAAATTTGTAACTAAAACAGAAAGAATAGTGATAATGTTTGAAATAGAAATTGAATTCTGGATAGCTGAAACTTTGGTTTCTGCTAAGGAAATTAGGCATTTTAAAAAATAGACAAAACTGCGTATCATCTAATGTGACAAACTACCATTTAATTGTGGGCTAAAATCTTACATTTTTATCCCTCCTTAGGACTCTAGAAGAAAGATTATCAAGAATCATTTACTCCAATAAAACAAACAACTTTTCCATAGACTCCATTTATAATTCCCGCAGTGCTTTCTGAACTTTAATGCAAGTGCAAAGGAAATCTTTGTATTTCAAAATCTATTAATGCATTGAAGAGCTTCCACCTAACCTTCCATTGAAAAGGATGAATCTGCAACATAATGATATGCCAGAAGGCAAATATCAAGAGAATAATCTGCTATAGTTGAACGCTATAAATGCCTGGTTCTACATGATGAATATGCTCAAAGAAAATCATGTTCTCCTGGATTCATATCAGTATTTGCTAGTACATAGATGTGTGAAAAGACATTTTCAAAGATAAAATAGATAAAATTTAATCAACTTAGTCATAGCAAACATTCACTTTAAAGCCACGTTAAGCAAAATGTTATCCCTCTGCAAAAAAAGTTCAATTTGTTTTATTAATAGAGCTGTATTACAAAAAATACTCAAGTATTATTTTCAGTAGTAGTATTATATCTGGATTTTCATCACTAAATATGTGGGAACTTGTTCTCTTTCCTGATATATATGAACCTATAATATCCTTGATTGTGTCATTTGGATCACTATGCCTAAAATACCCACCATATGGCTCATCTCAGGTGCGTTAAGGCCTCACTGTTTCTCATCTGTGTCCTGTACCCCCTTCAGTCTTTGACGCCATTTCTATCTTGCTAACTTCTCTTCAGCCACACCGGTCTTTCTTTGGCTAATCAAAGCTCATTCTTTCCTGCTTCAGGGCCATTACAACTGCTTTGTTTTTGCTCGGATGACATTTCTGCATTCTACTGGTCTCCATTTAAATGACATTTCCTCATAGGTGCTTTCTGTTACCTACCCTGCTCCCTGCCAGTTAGGGCTGGTTCATCTTTGATAACTGCTTTATAAATCTTTCATGGTCCTTCCTAACATGTAAGAAAAACACATGTAGGTATTTTTGGTACTAATTTTTGTTTAATTTCTGGCTCATCCACTGGATCATAAGTTCCATTACAGCATGAACTGCATCTATGTTGTGAGCTGATACGTCCACACTGGTACATAATTAGCAATTCTATTTATGTGCACAGCCTGGCATATGGTTCTTGTTGAAAATATCTTGAATGAATGTTGTGAGAATCTATGGCTGAAAACTCAACAGTGACTCTTCTAAGAGCAAACATCAGGATTATTTCACCAGAGCAACTTGTAACAGTGGCCACTGGCAAAGCTTGATAACATAACTAAAGCATATAAACATATAGTCACATAATATGCACAATGATTTATATCTAACTTCACCTGTTGGCTGACTGGGAAAAAGAATGAAAGAAAGAACAAATTACAAGTGTTTTCACAGCTGACTCATATTTTACTGATGAAGGTTCTAAGAATTAGGAGACAGTCTTAGAAATTCTGATGGGCTACTGAAAAGACCACTGGTTTCAACAAAACAAGAACTTAAAGATTAGCTAAAACCGTTTTTTTCCTTATCCTCGTTCTTATTAATTAAGTTTGCAGAACATCAATAGATTAATGAACCCTTATCCTGGTGTCAAATATGCTCTAATTTTCCCTGCTATCAATTTCTGCAAACATTAATCACAGAGATGTAAGGAAAATAGCACAACTCCTGGCCTGTATGGAAGTGAAATCTCACTTCTTCCAGGCCATAGCTGTCCAGGCTATGGTTACTATGAAATATCTGGACAGGAGTTTATGAAGCCGTATGTCCTATGGAAAGAAACTTCCAGTTTAATTCGTGTATAGAAAGTGGAATTTAAAGTCTACTAGCCTCTTCCCCCATGTGGATCCATTAACAGTTACAGTGCATAAATGCAGTGAAAGTTCACAACCTATATGTCTGTATATAGTAATGCATTGCTTAACAACAGGGAACTATGCCATTAGGCAATTTTGTCATTAGGCAATTTCACTGTTGTGCAATCATCATAGAGTGTACTTACACAAATCTAGCCGGTATAGCTTACAACACACCTAGGTGATACTGTATAGCATAATGCTTCTAGGCTACAAGCCTACACAGAGTTTTACTGTAGTGAATAACCATAGGCAGTTGTAACACAATGGTAAGCATGTGTGTATCTAAACATAAAAAGGTATAGTAAAAATACAGTATTGTAATTAAACGGGACCACCATCATATATGCAGTCTGTCCTTGATGGAAACATTATGATGTGGCCTACAACCATATGTAAAGTCATACATCACCCTAAAATATGTTAAGTAAAGTGTGTGTTCTCCTCCAACCTTGGCAAATACATCTTTATGGCAATCAATAAGACCATGTGTGAATTTAGAATTCTTGGACCCTGTGGATTTTCTTATTGGAATGTGGCAGCATAGGGGAGTCATTTTCTTCTCACTCCCAACTTCATCTTCCAATCCAGGAAACTTATGCCTATGTGTGTGGACATAGCAGTTTGCATGTCCAAGCATAACTCACACCACACTTCAGCACATCACCAATCCTTGACCACTCCTGCCAAGGCACAGAGTGTATACATCTGATGCACAGTCTGTTATTCTTGAGAGAGTGGATTTGGAGAAGAAACTCTAGCCCCTAGATGGGGGTTCAAACCTCTTGGGCAGAGAATTCCAGGTTCCCACTGTGGGGATTCACTCAGGGTGATGGCAAAAATATTAAAGGAAAAATATGAGAGATAGCTTTAAGGAATAATCACAAACCTTCTTGGAAGGCCGAGAGGCTTTTGCATAGTTTTAGAAGAAGTGTCGGCTGAAGGCAGCCTAAATCGCCTTTATATTTAGTTAATAAGAAAAGAAAATAGCTAGGGTATGTAGGGGAGTTTATTTGAATAACTTGTTTACTCATGTTGTCCTAAAACTAGCCTTTGGCCAGGCACGGTGGCTCACACCTGTAATTCCAGCACTTTAGAAGGCCGAGGTAGGCCGGTCACAAGGTCAGGAGTTCAAGATCAGACTGGCCAACATAGTGAAACCCCGTCTCAACTAAAAAATACAAGAATTAGCTGGGCATGGTGGCTCATGCCTGGAATCCTAGCTACTTGGAAGGCTGAGGTAGGAGAATTGCTTGAACTGGGACCCGGGAGATGGAGGTTGCAGTGATCCAAGATTGTGCCACTGCACTCCTGCCTGAGCTACAGAGCCAGACTCCATCTCAAAACCAAAACCAAACCAAAACAAAACAAATTAACCTTTGAACTGGATGACCCTCTCTGGGGGAGGTCCACCAGGGAGATTATCCTCTAATGGTGCTTGCTTTGGGCTCAAAACCTGGCCTTTAATCTTTCTCCACAAGTGTGTTGACTTGGAGCCTCTGTTATTAAATCTATACTGAATAAATGCAGAGAGGGCCAACTAGTCAGGGTCCTGTAGCTGCAATCTCTCTCTGTGAGTGGCTCATGACCCCCTAGGCCCCTTGTTCACTGAGAATTTGTGTGAGTGCATTTATTCAACTGTGGTGCAGCTGGGGTCTGTGGGATGGACGCTGGCATCCCATATAGTCTAGGACATGGGAAAACATTTTCTGTAAAGGTCCAAATAATATTTTAGGCTTTGCAGGCCATACTGTCTTACAAACACTCAGCTCTGCTATTGTAACATGAAAGCAACCATAGGCAGTACATAAATGAATGGACATGGCTGTGTTCCAATAAAACCTTATTTAAGAATGAAGTTTGTAAATGCAAAGGGCTCTAGATCGTGGAAGCAGTTTTTATGCAATCTCTCAAGAGCCTTGACACTGGCCTAGGCATAGCAGACCAGGGAATTCTCCTGGAAAACTCACATCTTTGGGTGGGATGAGGCCCATGTGCCCTAGTTTGCCTACCCCTGGTTGAGAAGTCCTGTTTTTCAATTTACACTGATTTGTAACAAGAAAGAAAGAAAACAAAGAGATGGACAAAAAGAGGGAAGATGACGTTTATTAGCAATAAGTAATTTGTGTGGCCTCGCATTGACTAGTCCTAGCACTGAGAACTATCTGGATATCCAAGATGGAGATGACGGACAGTGGTTTGGACTAAAGAACTAGAGTTAGTGAAAAAGGTCAGATGCTGGATGTAATTTGCAGTTAAGCCAGAAGGATTTTCTGATGGAGTATGTGTGGATGTGAGAGACAGAGAAACCTTGCAATCACTTTGTCTGGAGTTTCTTGCCATGGAATCTATAATTATATCCTAAGGCTGCCATCACAAAGCACCACAAACTGGGTGGCTTAAAACAACAGAAATTTGTTATTTCACAGTTATAGTGGCTAAAAGTATGAAATCAAGGTGTCAGCCAGGTCATGCTCTCTTAGAAGGCACCAGGGGAGGATCTTCCCTTGCCACTTCCAGCATCTGGTGTTTATTAGCAATACTTAGTGTTCGTTGGATTGTAGACGTATCAGTTCAATCTCTGCCTTCGTGGTATTTTCTCCATGTGTCTGTGTCTTTTCTCTTCTTATCATACCAAGCATATTGGGTTTAGGACGTCCTTCCTTCCTCCCTTCCAGTACGACTTCATTTTAATTGGATTGCATCTGCAATGACCATGTTTCCAAATAAGGTCACATTTACAGGTACTCAGGGTTAGAACTTGAACATATTATTTTGGGGACACAATTAACTCATAATACAGTCCCTAACTAGACTGCAGTGACTCATGACATTTCTGAAATTTGTGTCATAAAACAGTTCACATTTCAGAACGGAGGCCCAACACTTTCATTAGATTCTTGAATGTGTCTGGACCTCAACAAATCAAAGATCTAATTTAATTTTCCCTTTTAAGTATGGCTGAGCGCCAAAGGAGTCAAGTATCTTGAAGAAGTCCTGAGTAAATTGTGGTAGACCCAGGGCAAGCATCACCCAACTTTTCTAGAATCTTTCAATGACTCCTTTTTCAGTTGGCAATGTGTAAAAAATCATAATACAAAGGGATGCTCTATTACCTTATGTTTCCAGCCTGTCTTTAAGTGTTCCAGATGTGACTTCACTGCTGGGTGGAGTTCAATTATAAGCCATGGTAAAACAACAACAACAACAACAAAACAGTGCAGAGCTGGGGACAGCGTGTGTGCCTGACGTACTTAGCCATGCTGACATATGCAGTTTGGAAATGTGTACAGTACTGCTCTCTTGCTCAGTCCAGGCATTGGGAATTAGAAGAAGCCATTCCTGTGCTGATAGGTGACATTAGCATCAAAGTAGAGGGAGAGAAAGAGAGAAAAGAGATTGTTAAGTATGATTAGCTTTAGAAATGATTTTATTTTTCCTTTCAGTCAAGAGGTCTTCTAAGCAGGCTTCTGTCTCTTGCATGTCTTCAGTCACATTTTCATTCTATTCGGGTTTCTCCAGGGCTTATGATAAGACTGGCTGTTGTGATGGTAACACGCCGCCTTCCTGCTTTACTGTCTTTGAGTTCCTGTGTGTTGGTTATTTTATTTAATTATCATTATTATTATTATTTTTAGAGGCTGAGTCTCACTTTGTTGCCCAGGCTGGAGTGTAGTGACGGGATCATAGCTCACTGTAACCTTGAACTCCTGGGCTCAAGCGATCCTCATGCCTCAGCCCTCTGGGTAGCTAGGACTATAGGTGTGCACCATCAAGCCAAGCAAATATCCTGCCTGTCAAATGTCTCTGACACTTGTGCAACAGACTGTGTGTCTCGAGTTCTTCGGATTAGGACTGGACCCTCTTTCACTAGGACAGGAAGTCACACTTACGCTCTGTTTTTAACAAGTAAGAAAATAAAGATAGAGGCAAAAAAGGGGAACATGCCACTTATTGCCAATGAGTAATGGTGTAGCCTACCACTGATTAAGGTAGAGAAATGTTATTAAGTGACTTCTCCTTTCCTGATTGTGTAGTCGAAAATGTGGCTTTTGTTTGTTTGTTTGGTTTTTGGTTTATGCTTCCCAAATAAATTGTAGAAATTGGCTGAAAATACCTAGGAGATTGCAGAGGTATAATTCACTTTTTAAAATGACTGCCAAGGCATTGCAATTTTACTGATATTCTTTTTCATTACAAAGGAAGACAAGAAATGATTTTTTCAAAGTAATGTGAATGCTCAAAAGAAATAACTATTTAAAACATTGTTATGTTAATTTATTAAAATTATGGATCAAAGAATCAGTCCTTAATTATACTTGTTCTCTGTGACTATCTTCAGCAATCCTAAAAACACTTAACATCGTCTCTTTACTATTAGGAAATTACTGTGCCTCTAATCTCCTGAGAAAATCCCCAAACCATTGCAGGAGCACTCTACTGATTGGACTCCTGCTACTAAAAACAGGTTTCTCTGCTCAGCCTTTCTCCCTGCTCTGCAATCTTGTCTTCAAGATAGAAGCCTTTCCCTAGCCAACGCTAATCCTTTGGTAATTGGAGTCCCATGGTCTTCTGGAGAACTGTAACAACCAATCACTCCCGCTCTGAAATTGTTCACCTATTTTTCTCTCAAGACTTTTCTCTTCATTGTATAAACACAGCTTCCATCCTCACCTGGCTATCAGGAGGCACCCCTCCTTCCCCTGCAGGGGTGTCAGAGGAGGCCTAAAGTGGAGTCAGGATTTTTACCATCATACAGAAGTAATTAGGCCGTGTTCTCTACGGTGTCAGAGGTGATCATGTGGAGAACCAAGTCCCCCAGTTCAGATGCAGCATGGCTCAGCTTGGTCTTCTTTTTAGAGTTCCAAAAGGGAAAAATCAAGGTTTAGCCAGGACTGCAGTCATTTCTGGAGGTGCTGGGGAAGAATCCACTTCCATGATCATTCAGCGGTTGTCTGAATTGAGTGCCTTGCAGTTACAAGACTGAGGTTCCCATTTGCTTGTTGTCTGTCAGCCAGGGACCAGTCTGTTCTTAGAGGCAGCCACAGTCATTTTCACGTTTTCAATGTGGCCTGCTCATAACAATGACAGATCATATCTTCTCATTTTCCAAATCTTTTCAACTTCCCCTTCTGCCACATTTCTTGGATGGACTATTCTACCTTCCTCTTCTGCTATGTAATTACATTGAGCAAGCCTGATTCAGAAACGTAATTATAGAAGAAGGCCTGTGAATGGTATTCAAGATGGGACTAAACTAGTGGAGAAGTAATATCTCAAAATTTTGCATACAAGAAAAATCGCTGGAAATTAACTTTAGGAAATGCTATTTACTTATCCACTCCTTGGAGATTCACAAAGTGCTAAGCACATGTACCTGTTAGGGTGATGGAAGCCATCTGCTATAACAAGCATCTCTAACTTCTTAGGGGCTTAACACAAGCAAGGTTTCACTTGGGTTATAATAAGTGGTCTTCTATGTGGTGATTTAAAGATATAGCTTCTTCCATTTTCTGACACCTTCATCTCTACAGCTTCCTTGAAGTTCTCTAAGGGATGCTCTGAATTCAGCTTTCCAAGGAGTGAAGAGTGAAAAGATAATGAGGTGGCATATTTGATGGTCAGGCCTGAAAACGGCACCTCTCACTCAGCCCAGGTTCTATGGGACAGAATCGGTCACACGGACCGAATCTAAAAATAAAGTAGCTGGAAAATGTAGTAATCCTACGTGTCTGGAAATAGAAAATGGAATTGGTCAGCATCTAGCCAGTCTCTTGTATGAATCTGTAAAAGCTGAGGGAAGCCCTGCAGTAAACATCAGTTAAACTTTGTTTGGATCTGTACTTTCTGAATTTAAATGATTAAAAACTTTTATTCTGAAATTAATACCTACTACTAATTCCCATAATTGGTCTTATGAAGAACATAATTTAGGAAATTTGGTTGTAGGCATGGCTTTTAGCACCTTTGGGAGATATGCTTTTAGACAACTAGGCTGATAAATGAGGACTTAGAAACCTTAGGCCTAAAAGAGTAAACATTTTGAAGATAGCATACTTTCCATTTAGAATATAACTCCTTTTCATATATAATATAACCTTATTATAGCGCATTCCAACCTCACTAATCCAGGGATCTCAAACCTAGACATTTCTGAAAATAAGTATGATTTCTATTGAGTATGAGAAGTGACCATTGCTTTATTCCTAACAGACTTTATTGTATAATTCAGAAGATCTTTCTCTTAATTATTAAGAAAATGTCTTTAAAAATTAGAAAGTATTTAAAGAGCAAAAATCTAGTCTTATGAAAAGAAACCCTGTATAAAAATAAGATAATGTTTGTTTTTCTAGAGCAGAGAGAATAAGTCATTTCTCTTCGCATAAATGTGTAATAATGTCATATTGAGAGATCATCAAAAATGTGGTGTAGGCTCAGAGGAGGAAAGACAAGGGCAGTGATGTGAGGGGCTAATGGTTGCTATCTTGTCGATCAGGTCCTGAACATGATGCTGGATTAAAAACATACAAATAATTTTAAAATATAAAAGAAAATAAAGGGAAAAATGACATGAAATGTGCCCGCTTATAAACTTTGCTCACTTTTTGACTTTTTTTCTCACTGTTTAGATACGTGTAAGGTTTCTGGTAGTCATAGGGAGAGAGAGTATCTCTGCCATATCAGTATCTTCCAAAAGATGTCTGACAACTGCGAAGCCCTTTGAAAATTTTCCGCTCAGAAACTCCCAACTTTCAACCCTAAAAATAATCTTCACATGAAACTGTCTGTCCTCAATTCCTTTCTTCTATCCACGGATTTTTATACCACTTTGGAAAAGATGCCCCTTGGAAGTTCATTGAATAGTACCATCATGGTCAAACTTACTGTTATGGCTCGTTATTACGAGGAAAAAACTTTAAAATTTTGATTAGTTAATACTAATGACATCTTGTCACATCGTTATATAAGCAAATACCCTAGAATTTTGCCTTGAGGATAGACTAGTAGTCTGGGTGCTTAATTCCCCCAAAGTAAAAAGTTAACAGTTATTTCACGGACAAGAGTCATTTCTAGCTATTTTATAAAATTTTAGGCATATTGCTCATTGTTACCCAAAAATATGTAGCAACCACTGTGATAAAAGCAGACAAAATGGCACAATTGTTTGGAGAACAAAATTTGGTCTGATATCCAGCTGAAGGTAGGGTCATAAATGATTCTTGTCAGTTGCAGGCTCTTAGAGCAAGTGCCTTACCTGCTGGGCAGTTTTGTAACAATTAATAGCCCAGTTTTAAGGATATGGGCAAGGAATGAGCAGCCTCCGCTCTACAGACTATGTGGCCCAAGTACTGCTAGTACTTTGTACATAATAGAATATTTATTAAGGAAACATAGATTCTTCCTGAATCCCAGATTCCTTATCCCATCAATGTTTGTCACCATGATGAAAATGAACCAAAACAGAAAGTGATGATGTTTACCCTGGAAGAATTTAATGGCTTAAGTATTAAGGTAATTTCCTTGTTTCTGTTATGAAACCAACTCTAGAAATAATTGAGGGAGAAACTATATTTGATGGGTGGCAAATGCCTCTAGTCTTTCCCTGATAAACATAGCCCTTGCCGCTCAAAATGTGATCCCTGGATCAGTGGCCTCAGCATCACCAAAGAACTTACTAGAAATGTAGAATTTCAGGCTACATATTGACCATTTGAATTACAATCTGTAATTTAACAAGGTTTCCAGGTGATAGAATACAGGGAAAGTTAGAGAATGCACTACAGATATGTACACCCTCACATGTGTGCATGCACGCATGTGTACACACACACACCCAAGTTTTGAAGGCATGGTATCTAAACTATGCCAAATCCACTGCAGTCTGGGGTAAAAGATGAGATAGCTAGGAGACCTATGGGTTTCATATCTCCTTGAAGATTTCATCCTACCACTCACAGTGAATGCCAAGACATCAGGTAGTTCCCCAGAAGCCAGCCAGCATTGTGCCTTGCCTCACAGGTCACCAACACCTCTCTGAGAGCTTTCTGACAGCCAGGGGCTCAGTAGTAAAGTGAACTACACTGGAGGTCAGGAAGCTGTCAATCTCATTGCTTTTCTCTTTATTTTTTTTCTGGAGAAACAGAAGATTTTGGTCTCTTAGGCTGTCAATCCAACTCCTTCAACAAGCACCAAATTAAAAAAAAAATGTAGGAAGGGGAGGGCAGGAATGAAGTAGATAACACTCAAAACAAATATCACACAAAGTAAACCGAATAGTATATATACATCAATAAACAGAAAGAACACCGGAGGAGTGGGGGGAAGGATTTTGCAGGTCTAAAATATGGACTGACAGCAGCAGTGCTAGTAGTCTAAACTGTCAAAAGAAAAATGGTATTTTTCAGCTGTGGTTTCTGAAATTTAATCCTTCTTTGTTAGATGGTTATTTAAATGGAAGGCAATTCTTCTATTTTATATTTTATGTTACCATATATAAATTAACATTTTTCTTACATTCTGTTAAGTTTTATGAACTAGTTTATGTCAAGTGGAGGAGTGAGTTTCTAAAATTTGTGCATCAACTGAACTGTGTTTTTTTTTTTTTGGTACATAATATAAAGTTATTTTTTCATCAATATCAGCAGTACTGTGGCTCAGGAAACAATACCCCAAAATATGGTGGTTTGACTCACTGAGCTAAAGACACAGCCACAAGGTCTCTCTGATCTTCCTCCTCCTCCTCCTGTTCTTCAATCCTTTGTCTCTCTCAAAGCACAGGATAAGGTTGTTCTCTGAAGTTCTCTTATCTACCTAGAAACTGGAGCCACCAAAGAGGAACACAGTTGCCTTCGATCACCCCTGTGAAATGGCATTAACCAGAGAAAACTAAAAGATATGTCACATATCACAGAGAAAGAAACTAAAAATTAAACACCACTTCTAGAGCCCAGATGAACTTTGTCCCAAGCTATTATCTGTTCCCTGGTCCCATTCACTTCCCAAGGAGAATCATTTGCTAATGATTATCTGAGCATTGGATCCATTCATTCCCCCTAGAAATCATTTATCTCTCCTCAAAAAGTCCACATTATTCTCATCTCCCCTTCCTCTCCCACAGAAGGGTATGTAAGCATCTATACCTCACTGGGTTCTTAGGAAATCATTCTCTTGCAATTGCCCTGTGCTTATGCAAGTGAGATCAATGTGTATGCCTTTTTCTTCTATTAATCTACCTACTGTCAGTTCGTTTTCAGCAGAACTTCAGAAGGCAGAAAAGCCTTCCCTTTACTCTACAGTAGAAATAGATTATATTGAATAACTCATTGATTTCACTATTTTCCCAGCTTCAGCTACTTTATCTAGTTTCATTTCTCACCTCTGGTCCTTTCAACTCCATACCTACTGTCACTGTGGCTAGTTCTCTGGATACACGTGGAAGAGTTAGTATAATATTATATCTCACTCTTTGCATGGTACTTTTTTTCAATGGACTCTGAGAATTAGGATTCTTAACCAGAATTTGGCTATAGGGGATTCCTACATTATAAATCATCACAGACAAATTGCTATCTAAGGATTCTTCAACATTAAAATCCTATAATTCCATAATTTTTTAGTTGATTAATTCTTCAGAATTCTAGTTTCCAACTGGTGAAATAGGAGTAAGTGCATTTATATTTTAAACTTTTCTAATAAGATTTGTTTTTCTGGAGAGGGTGGTAGTTTTTAAATTTCTACCTAACAAATATATACATTTCATTCAGAAGACCAGTATAGATCAGTGGTATTTTGTCTGTGAGATTGCCTAAGATTAAGTTGCAGAGGAGACCTTCCTTTTTCCTACTGAAGCAAGGGTTATTTCCCTCCCCTCCCCCTCCCCCGCCCTGCCCTTGCTCTCCTCTTCTAAATAGCCTTGCCTCCAGAGATTGCAGAAATTTACAACCCAAAGGGACCAGTGTTTCAAGGTTAATGCAGTCAATCCTGACATTCTTCTTGAAAAATTTTTCCATCTCTCTACACAGGAACAGTTAGTGCTGGTCAGACATCAAACATTCCTGTGGCCATAAAGCCGGCTTATTTTTTATTCCTTCTCTTCTTTTTCACATGAGAATAGGATTCTTTCTAGAGGGCATTTATCACTGCTGGCTCAGAAATATAATAAAAACTATAAAATACATAAGGATGCTGCAGGAAACCACTTGCCAGGTCTCAGATGTAAAATATCCCTGTAATGTCACCAGGAGACAGCCTGGATCTTCACAGACAGGCAGGTCTTTCATGTGAATCGCACACTCAAGAGCCCTTTGGAAGATGTTTCTGCTGCAGTTTGTGGGGTTGACCTGGTGCCATGGCTAGAGTACGCTCCACAGTTCCATGATGGCCAGGAAGCCAGGGAATGCTTTCCAGGCAATTCTGTACTTTGTTATTTTCTTAGTAGGTTAAGAAACTTTCTATTTAGCAGGATTCTTCTCTGATTTCCTATCCCCTTAACAGTCAGGGTAACGTAATTAACAATGCTTATACTTTTATTTCAAAGTAAAAGCTTTCGACCTTTCTGAGGCACTTTGTATCTGCTGTGTTGCTTGATCCTCTGAGGGAGTAGGACTTGGGTTAGGATATTTCATTTCAGATGAATACATTGAGAGCCAGAGATATTTAGTGATTTCCTAAGTTCACACTGAGCAGAAGCAGAATTCATGTCTTTGAATTCTAATACTATACCACAGAGGTTACCGTCTGCACTTTGAAATCGCAGGCTTGGGATTACAATTTTCACTTACGCTAGTTCCAAGACTTTGGACACGTTGCTTAAGGGCTCTATGTTCCATTTCCTCATTTGTAAAATGGGACTAATAACAGTTCTGTCTCCTGGCTTTTTGCAGCATCCAGCATGGTATGTTTCACAGAGTTAGCATTCCATGGATGTTTGTCACTGTTTAACGTGGGCCCAGCATTAGCCAGCGCTGGGCTGGCTGCCAGATGCTGCTCTTTTTCCAAACTCTAATCTCTATTTGATCCTGGCATTACCTCTGGAATCATATTGCAGTTGCTGGTCTGCTCACACTTTTGAAATGAGTTCCCTCTGGCCACTAAATTATGCTGCCACCCTCCCATATAAAGAAGGCTAAAAGGGGGCCAAGGTAGAAGAGAAGATCCTTTCCATGTGCTTAGAAGTGGCTGGATGAATTAAAGGTCTAGACAGGGTCATTGTGGCCTTTTCCTCACAATCCAGGTCACCTCCTCACACACGAGTTGAGCTTCTTAAAACAGATGATAATTCACTGCACTTGTTTATTTTTCCCAGCCATTTTCCTGAACATCAGTATCAGCTCGGAAGAGAAGCTGTGCACCCACCCACTAACCACTATAGAATTGGCTGCTAATGGCTCAAGAGGGACCTTGTTTCCGGAAAATTGCCCTCAGCTGACAGGAGTCACTTTGACCCAGAAACTATGCACACACGCGGCTCTGAATGAGCAATTGATTAATTTGGGGGAGCAGAATGGAAGCTTCTTTGCTTTGAGGTGGGAGGATTTTGTTCTATGATTATGCTTCTGATTCTTTCTGTGGGATCCAACTGAAGTTTCTCTCCAGCTGAGACCACAGTGTTGCTGGACTTCCTCTGTATAAGGCTGTTCTTGCACTGCTTAAAAGAAATACCTGAGACTGGGTAGAAAGAGATTTAACTGGCCCATCATTCTGCAGGCTGTACAAGCATGACACCAGAGTCTGTGCAGCTTCTGGGGAGGCCTCAGGGAGCTTTTATTCATGGCGGAAAACTGAGTGGGAACAGGCATGTCACATGGACAGAACAGGAGCATGAGAGAGCGTGGGGAGAGGCGCCACACACTTAACAAGATTCCACAAGAACTCACTGACTATTGTTAGGGCAGCACCAAACCATGGGGGTTGGGGGTCTACCCCTCTGGCTCAGACACCTCCCACCAGGCCTCATGAGAGTTGGTGGGGACACACAGTCAAACGGTATCACTCCCTTCCTCTGTTTTCCTTCGTCTATTTCCCTTCTCCATCAGCATCCCCTTAATAAGTCCTGGGCATTCGAATCTCTGCCTCAGGCCCTCATAGGGACTCCAACTTTTGACATCCTTGTCCACTGTGATATGGAGATGAAGGAATTCCATAATTTTGGGCATTTGAATCTTGATTTTCCCTCTTGATTTGACCTGTCTTGATTTTCTTAAATATCCCTGGTGAGAACATGCCATTTTGGCATCTAGTCCCAAAGAACCTTATCTCTACTGGCTCAGCACCTGCCTAAGAGTGTTCTATGAAGGGTAGGGGAGGGGTATGGACTCCCAGGCCATTTTGTACCCACAACCCACTTCCAGACTGAAGGAAGGGAATAGCCTGGGTTGAGGAAATACAGTTAAACATCTTTTCTTGTTATGGACTGAATGTTTGTGTTCTCCTAACGTTATATTGAGGCTCTCACCCACAATGTGGTAGCATTTGGAAGAAGGGCTTTTGGGAGGTGATTAGGTTTAGATGACACCATGTGGGTGAGGCTCTGATAATGAGATTAGTGTTTTCATTAGAAGAGGAATAGAGACCAAAGCTCCCTGTCTCTCTCTGCCATCTGAGGACATAGGAAAAGGCTGCTGTCTGCAAGCCAGGAAGAGCACCCTCATACACAACCAAATCTGCTGGCACTTTGATCTTGGACTTCTCAGCCTCCAGAACTGTTAGAAATACATGTGTGTTGTTTAAGACACCCAGTCTGTGGGATTTTGTTACAGGTGACTAACACACCTACCAACCTAGAAAACCTCCCCACAAAGGTAAGAGATAGATAGATAAATAGATACAGAGAGAGAGAGAGAAAACCAGTTTTATCATTGAATAACATTAAACCAAAATGTGATGTATATCCCAGGCAATTCACTAAAGAGAGTGTAAAGACAGGAACAAAAAATAAAAGTTTTTTTATTTTTTATAAAAACAATTTTTTATAAAAAAATATATTTTTTATAAAAAAATTAATTTTTTATAAAAAAATAAAAGTTTTTTTTTCCTGTCTTCACACTCTCTTTAGTGAATTGCCTGGGGTACACACTACATACACATGTTCTCAACATAATCAGCAACAACCAGTTCTCAAGTAGGACTTGCCAGTGCTACTTATCACACACAGTTCATTCTAAATTCACCTTGTAATTGGAGTGACCATCCATATTACTTAATTGGCTGTATACAAAGGAAAGATAAATTTATTGTCTCTTATGGCAGGGGGTAGTTTTACATCTTGGAGTAATGCGCTCACCTATTAGGCTCCTATCCTCCCATGAAACTGGAATATGGGATACCATCTCCTCTGATGATTGTATTTCAAAGAGATGGCTCTCAGGTCCTGGTGAAAGACATTCCGGGGTCTTAACACTGGCAAGAAACCTATTTAGATTGATCATTTCAAACATTTTTTGTGTAGAGATGGGGTCTTGCTACGTTGCCAGACTGGCCTTGAACTCCTAGTCTTAACCCATACTCCTGCCTTGGCATCTCAAAGTGCTGGGATTATAGGCATGAATCACCCTGCCTGGCCCTGTTTAGAGTTTAAAATGATTTACATACCTTTCAGAGAGATAGACAAATAATTTACAATTATAAGTTTTCTAAAATAACTTTTCTAAGAATAAGGAAGAAGTCTCTTACTTTAAACAGGGAGAATTTAGGCTCTTTATGTTTCATTTGGATTTTCTCTTGTACTTGCTGTGTTTCAGGAGGGTAGCAACAATCCTCCTTCCTCTTAGAGGACTTCATTTAAAGATGACACCTGTTGACAAACTAGGCTGCTTGCGTTGCTTGAGGCAGCTGGTTCTCTTACTTGAAAACACCCTTGGAGGGCTGAAGAACCTGGAGATGGGCTATCCATGAGCCTTGGATGGGTGAATGTGGGGACTGGGGACAGGTAAGAAGGAACTAAGATGGAGGGAAGAATACAGTGAGGGATATTTCCAGGCAAAGTAAAAGGGGATTTGAAAATGACTCTCTTGTTAATTTCTGTCTAAATTCCTCTGTTTTATAAGGTATTGTAATTACCCAATGCGTTCTTCTTGCCTGCTGCACAGATAAGAACAATTCACTGAGACCATGGCATTATAATAAAGAATGAGTTTAATTGACATGAGGTGGCTATGCCTTGTAAACAAATCAATCTCAAATCAACCTCCCCAAAATTCAGAAGCTAGGGTTTTTAAGTGTAGTTTGGTGGCTAAGGGAATTGGTGCTGCTGATTGGTTGAGGATGCAATCATAGGGACATGGAAAATGTTCCTTGTGTGCTGAATCTGCTTCTGGGTGGGGGCCACAAAACTAGTTGAGCCAAGAGTTCCAGGTCTGGGTGGTGCCATCTGGTCATCAGAAATGCAAAAGCCTGAAAGGACATCTCCAAAGGCCAATTTTAGATTCTACAGTAGTGAATTGGGGAAACTGCAAATCTTGTGACCTCTGGAATAACGGCTAACTGTGCCTACATCTTAGCAGATTTGAGCCCCTCTCATCCTCCTAATCCGGTGACCTTTCATTAGTTTTACAAAGGCAGTTAAGTTTTTTGGGAAGGGTTACTGTCATTGAAACTATAAACTAAATTCTTCCCATGGTTAGTTTAGCCTAAAGCCAGGAATGAACAAGGGCAGCTTGGAGGTTGCAAACAATTTGAAGTTGGTTTCACTGTCATAACTTTCACTGCCACTGTCATTTCACTTTCACTGTCATAATTTTCTCACTATTTTAATTTTAGCAAATGTGGTTTCAGTATGACAATTACATGATTAAATAATACTGTTGTTGCAGTTTAGAGGCAACTTGATGTACCTGGTTGAGCAGTATCTAGGGAACTGGTTAACTTTCAGCAACCACATGACCTAAGACATCCTAAAGATATGGCCAATTGGCATAACTAAGAGAGAACTATGCCCAGAAGCACACCAAAGATTTACCAAGCTCACCACAATCCCTCTCCTGGGCAGTCAGCATTACTCCCCTTCATTCCCTATGGAAGATGCCTCTGACCCAGATAAGAAGATTTTTCCTTCAAATCTGTTATGACAATAGAAACACCATATATTTTGCATGAAATGTTAGGCATTGCTATGAGTATTTTCTCATGTACTCCTGACAATAGGCCTCTTTTAAAGATGAAAACACCCAGGCTCAGAAAGTTGAGCTGCTTGTTCAAGGACATGAAGTTCCTGCAGAGTCAGGACAAAATCCAGGGCTAGTGGGCAGATTTACAGGATGCACCTGGTGGCTCTGACATAAGAATCTAGTTCAGCCCTGACTTAGAAGCTTGGGAAGGGAATGCTGCACAGCATCTTAAACACCATCTAGCCCCCAGCTGTTTAGACCATGATCTGTTAGTGGAGTGGCTACGTTGTCTGGGGTGTAAACCCTGGGTTTGTCATCATGCACCAGGAGAATTTAGGACACCGACACACAGGAGTTTAGGAGCAGAGGTTTAACAGGCAGAAGAGAAGAGAAGAGAAGGTGAAGCAGCTCCCTACAGAGAGAGAGGGGTCTCCAAGTGGAAAGGACCGGTGAGCGGTGGATACACCAAATTTTATAGTCAGGTTTGAGGAGCTGGTGTCTGATTTACATAAGGCTTACAGATTGGTTGACATTTACATAGTGCACAGGGAAGGCTGGTGGCCCCACCCTAATTTTATGCAAATGTGCTTTCGAGTTGACCTGTACCATCCTGTCTGCTACATACAGTACCTGTGGCTGACAAAGAGAAGGCAAGTTGGAGCCACCATCTTGATCACGTCGAGTCCGTAGTTGCTGCCAGCATTCACTCATGCAAGCTTCCAGCTTGCTTGTCTGTGTCTGCAGCTCGACTTTGTTAGAAAATGATTTGGGGCTGCTTTTCAAGAAAAAGAAAAGCCTTCCTGGGGACTCCCACAACCTTACTATCCGCCTAAGTTATTTATTCTTAACTCCTCTATCATTAGTGGCTCAGGAAACTGCAGATCATGATCTGTTAGTGGTTTGAGAAACCAACTGTACTGGGTCCCAAACCACCTGCATTTTAAAAAATGCTATGAAATGGAACATGACATCTCAGAATATTACCACAAAAAGGTGTGTGATGTATTGTGTATGCTAATTAGCTTGATTTAGCCATTCTACAATGTATACATACATGAAAGTATCACATACACGCTAAATATAAACAATTTATGTCAATTAAAATATAAGATTAATTTTTTAGATTAAAAACCTATCAGAACACACACATGTAGAAAGGTTATCAGTTAGTGAAACTTTTTTTTTTTTTTGAGATGAAGTCTCACTGTTTCACCAGGCTGAAGTACAGTGGTGTGGTCTCGGCTCACTGCAACCTCCACCTCCTGGGTTCAATCCATTCTCCTGCTTCAGCCTCCCAAGTAGCTGGGACTACAGGCACACTCCACCACGCCTTGCTAGTTTTTTGTATTTTAGCAGAGATGGAACTTTCACTATGTTGGCCAGGATGGTCTTGATCTCTTGACCACGTGATCCACCCACCTCAGCCTCCCAAAGTGTTGGGATTATAGGTGTTAACCAACACGCGGGACCAGTTAGTGAAACTTTTATTCCAGTTATATATGTCTAAGATGAAATTATCCCTGTGAAGACTTTAATTGCCAGGCTTGAAAGGCTCTGATCTCTATAGCCTTTGTGTTTTACAGATGGAGAGACTGAGGCCCAGAGGGAGCTAGGGGGTGGCCTGAGGGCAGGAAGCTAATTATAGGCGAAGTGCTGAACAGAACCCAGGCATGTTTTGTTTCACCATTTCTATCTTCCTTTTCTATCTTCCTTTTCCCTCCCTATGTAATGCAGCACCAGGAGTTCAAAAATCTCATATCCTGTCAGTGTTGGACAATGGCTTAGTAGGGCTTAACTTTTCAAACTAGAAATGAATCCTGTTTGTTTTGAAAGGACGGCTAAACCTAACAGGCAAGTGGGTGTTGAGTAAAGGTCTTGTGGGATCAGGGCAAAAACGATGAGCTTGTTTGTGAAGTTTCTTGGGGGCGCTGGGAATTCAGAACTCTAGGTGGTCCTGAGAAGCAGCTGAAATTTCCTGCTCTACTGGGCTCTATATACAGGAGGAGGCAAAATATGCCTGAGGAACTGCAAAACAACAGCTAACCTTTGCAGGAGAGGTGCAGCCTTTGTAAAGGGCATGATAACTACCTTGATTGCAAGGCTCACCATTAGCGGAAAGGGGGAGGCCGCGTGACCCAGCACTCTGCAGGAGGGCTGGGCTGGCCTGATGAATTGCAGGCTTGATTTCCCTAGTGTGTCATGGAAAGCCTTGGGCATGTCATTTAGTGGCTCTGTGTCTTAGAAACTATCTGTAAAAAAGAGATAAAAATCTTTCACTATCCTGCCAAGCTGGATGTGGGGATTTGTTAGGTGCAATATGAAGATCACCAAGGGTTATATATTTTTACAACTGTTAAAATAAGAAAAGGAGAAAGCATGGGAAACAAACCAAGAATATCCAGTGTTATTGTTCATTAAAATCAGGTCCTAAGCACCTAAATTACACGGCCTGTGTTACTTTCTCAAATTGTAAAAACCAGCCTTGCATACATAAATTATATTCATATATATTTTTTATGAATAAAAGAGGTCTTCCAGGTGAAAGAGTGCCCAGAGGCCACAGATGGAACAATTTGAGCAACAAAATAAGGAAGCATTAATCTATAACCCAAAGTATAAAATAAATATCCATAAGTCCATACTGACATAAATAAATGATTGAATAGATGATTGAATAAATAAATCATGAACCCTGAATATCTGAGACAGGTCTCAGTCAATTTAGGAAGTTTATTTTGCCAGTATTAAGGACATGCACCAGTGACGCAGCCTCAGGAGGTCCTGAGGACATGTGTCCAGGGTGGTCTGTGCACAGCTTGGCTTTATACATTTTAGGGAGATATGAGACATCACTCAATATATGTAAGGTGAACATTGGTTCAGTCCAGAAAGGCAGAACAACTCGAAGCAAAGGAAGGACAACTGGAAGTGGAGAGTGGGCTTCCAGGCCATAGGTAGTTAAGACAAATGACCGCATTCTTTAGAGTTTCTGATTAGCCTTTCCAAAGGAGGCAGTCAGATATGATTCTATCTCAGCAAGCAGAGAGGTGACTTTGAATACAATGGGAGGCAGATTTGTCCTAAGCAGTTCCATTTGACTTTTCCCCTTATCTTAGTGGTTTTGGGGTCCCAAGATTTATTTTCCTTTTACAAAATCAGTGGGAGGAAAGAGACAAATCTCTTGTGGAGAATTCCAAATGATGGTAATATTATCTGTGCCTCTAAGTGTGGGCTACTCATAGTGACATACTGCCAAGGAGCACAGTATTAAAAGGGAGAAAAAGTGGAACTTTATGGTGGAAAATCTGATAATCACTATCCCAGTCAGGTGATCAAGGTTAACATCACCGGTGATAACTCACGTTCATAGAATATACACTTGATATCATATGATAAGAACAGCACTTCACTTCTTTGGCATTTGTCCCCAAACCCATAAACACAGTCAAGCCATGAGAAAAACCTCAGACTGACCCAAATTGAGGGACATCCTACAAAACACCTGACCAGTACTTTGGAAAACTGTTGAGGTCAACAAAAACAAGGGAAGTCTGAGAGACTGTCACAGCCAAGGGCAGCCTAAGTAGACATGACAAGTAAATGTCATGTGGAATCCTAGATCAGAAAAAGGACATTAGATAAACACTAAGGCTATCTAAATAAGTATAGACTTTAGTTAACAATAGTTAGTATGTTTGTTAATTGTAGCAAATGTAACATCTCACTAATGTGAGATGTTAATAATAAGGGAAAATGTATTAGGTATACAGGGACCCTCTGTGCTATCCTTGAACTTTTTTTCTAAATTTAAAACTTTTCAGAAATTTCTGATAAATGTTAGCACAGAATATGATGTGGCTATCAAGTGACAGGTATGTAGTCCTTGCCTTCAAAGACTTCAAAATATTGAGGGGACACAGTATGTAAACACATCCTGGGGTGGGAGGAGATCAGAAAACAGCACAATGCCTTTGTCAATGCTGAGACCAGAAAGAGAGGCATTTGAACGAATAGCATTTGGTTACATTGGAAAGTTCCCTCCAACAGTTTATTTGCAACAGCTATCTTCACCAACCAAGTGAGCGATGGTGCTATTAGGCGACTGCCTGTTGAAGGTGAATCTAATTTTGAACATGGCAATTTTGAAGAGCTTGTGGGATATCCAAGTATATGAAATCAAGTCTGTGGGTCTGCCCACAGGCATGGATTTGGGAATCATCAGCCTTTGAATGATAACTCAAGCTGCAG